>JAWNPQ010000196.1:0-217859 GCA_035047465.1 Drosophila sordidula | reverse complement strand
GGTCCCCTCACCCCCTCTCCCTCAAAAAGGGTCACTTGCGCCCATAAAACGATCGGTTCCCTAACCCCCACCCCCGCAAAAAGAATCACGTAGCGCCATTAAATGATCGCTCCCCTCACTCCCACCACAAAAAGGGTCAGGAACCTACATATTAATTAGGGTCACGTACCTGCACATCGAGGGTCACGTAGGGTCATAAATCATTAATTATTCACCCAGGGTAATAAAAGTGACAGCTACTTCCTGTCACAGAACATACAGTTCCCTACTACTCCAGTGGCCTCTGCAAACAGCGTGACTTTTTTGAAACGCAAGGCAATTTCAATTTATGAAAGCTTGAAGACGCTGCAAAATATGTTTGGCAACGTTTCTCTTGGCTCGTTTGATGAGTGCGGTCCAAGCGTTAGATTGAAGCAAATCGAGCGACTTCATTCTAACTTTGATATTACTCATACAAGCCTTGAAGAGCTGGACTTAGATGAAATTCGTAGCCAATTGCGGGAAGATTTTGATGAATTAGTAGTGTGCCTTGAAACGGAGATTAAAGGCGAATTGGCAAAACGCAATGTTGCCTTGTTCGGCTTTTCGTGAACCCACCGCTATGCCGGCACAAGCAGTCAAATCAAAGGCAACGCCGGCGTTGCCTCCTTTGAAGTCGCCTACGTTTAGTGGTGGATATACTAATTGGGCTGACTTCTATTCTATGTTTACAACAGTCATAGAAAATCATCCTGATTTAGCAGATATTGAGAAGCTGCAAAAAGCTACAAAAGCTGGACCCAACTTCACAAGCCAAGTGGGAAGAGAAGCTAGAGGATTCGTCATTCGTAAACCTGACACCATCGTGGGAACATATGGCAACGTTTTTGGAGCAGAGATGCCGATTTGGAAGCTTGGCCCCTGCTCTATGACTCAGGGAAGCTAAGCGCTTTGCATTATGTTTGAATTGCTTAAGGAAAGGTCATCGATTGCGATCATGCAACTCTGGATGTTGTAGGACATGTGGAGCAAAACATCATTCGTTGCTCCACTTAAACAATTCTTCCTCGTCCTCGGGACAGCCTATTTCAGCTGTCAATACCCATTCCTCTTTTTCTAATTCGTCGCCATCTGCATCCACCTCTCTTGTTGCCCAGTAGCTCAGCAGTGATGTTGTCCTGTTAGCCACTGCTATGGTTCTTGTCAAAAATCGATCCGGCACATTAATACCGAGTCGTGCCCTTTTGGACTCAGCCATTGTCTCTGGTCTTGGAGATTCTCGTTTTGCCACAGAAGGCACCACGGTCACTGTCACTCTTCAATCCCAAGTCTCACAGTAGCACATAACATAACTGATTGCCAACCATGTTTCGCACTTAATACCGCAAATTGGAACATTCCCGCTAACATAAGACTCGCAGATCCATTCTTCTTGCGCCCCAACTCGTGGACTTACTGCTAGGAGCTAGCCTATTTTATGAACTTCACTGCGTTGGTCAGATAAAGCTTCTTCCAAGGCTGCCATGCATTCAGAAGACTAGACTTGGTTGGGTAGTGTCAGGAGGTGGACCTCGGTTAGGTGGCTCCACGTTGATCGCAAAACAAACTACCGATATGTGAAGAATATTTCGTTAGCACATTCCCCAGATTACCTAATGATCAATACTCGGTGCGTTTACCCGTTAAGCGAAGTTTGGAGCTATTAGGGAACTCGTATCAACAAGCTTTTCGTCGTTTTCTGGCTCTTGAAAGAAAACTAAAATATCGTCCTGATCTCAAGGTTGAACATTCACAATTTTTAAAGGAATATTTAGATCTTGGTCATATGTCGCCCGTCGCTCCAGAGTCCCTGGGACTCTGCAAATATTTTCTGCCGCACCATTGTGTGTTTAAAGAGGACAGTTCTACGACAAAGTTGAGAGTCGTGTTTGACGGTTCCGCAGCCACCTCATCAGGATATTCATTAAATGAACTGTTAATGGCTGGACCTGTCATTCAAAGCTCATTATTTCATATCCGTCTTCGCTTTCATACATTTCCTGTTGCCTTAACAGGGGACATAGGAAAAATGTATCGCTGCGTACGCGTTACAACACCGGATGATTTTCTCCATTGTATTTTGTGGCAAGACTCGCCTAACGATGATCTAAAGATTTTTAAATTGGATACAGTTATATATGGCACAAAACCAGGATCGTTTCTATCTATTCGTGCCATGCCTCAACTGTCCATGGATTAAGAAAATGCTTTTCCCATTGGATCTCGGATCTTAAGGCGCGATTTCTATGTGGACGATCTCATTTCTGGTGAGGATTCGATTCAAGAAGCAATCGAAATTCTTACACAGACGTCTGGCATTTTGGCGAACGGCGGTTTTAAGCTGCGGAAATGGTGCTCTAGCCATTCTTTTGTGCTGCATGGTATAGCAAAGGAAGATAGGAAATCTTTTCTTAAGTTTGATGATGGGATCGACATAACTGAAACTCGGTTGGGATTCAACCTCAGATCAACTGTTGTTCTCCTTCTCTTTCATTCAGCCAAGATCAAAGCCATCTAAGAGATCGATTCTCTCAACTATAGCCCGTTTATACGACCCACTTGGACTTATAGGACTGGTAATATCGAAGGCTAAGATCTTCTTGCAGCAGATTTGGAAAGAAAGGCTCAATTGGGACGAAAGCGTGCCATCAGGAGTAGCATCGGCTTGGCATGATCTCTGTAGCAGTATTGAGAAGGCGCAGTTGTTTTAATTCCCGCGCCTTGTCTTAACACCTTCGGCAGAGGTAGAAGTGCATGGTTTCTGCGATGCCAGCATCGAAGCATATGGAGCCTGCATTTATAAAATTGTCCAAGTCTCGAGTAGCTCCTTTGAAAACAATTACAGTTCCAAAGCTAGAACTCTGTGGTGCCGTTCTATTAGCTAATCTCATGCATGAAATATCGAGGATCAATCTCTTTGGAAAATTTTACTGTTGGTCAGATTCATCCGTATGCCTTTCATGGATAAAAACAGAACCATCGAATTTAATCGTTTTTGTAGTTAATCGAGTTTCCGCTATTCAAGAGCTAACCCAAGGCATGGAGTGGCGCCACGTTCCCACTTCCCTCAATCCGGCGGACATACTCTCTAGAGGAGCTACACCGGATGAACTATATAACTCGTCACTCTGGCCCCCAGTTCCTTTCTGTGAACAAATCGGACTGGCCGGCTGCTTGTCTCGCAGAAAAACAAAGCTCCTTCTTGTTTCTATCTCCCTTAGTCGACATATCTGCCACTTGTAAATACGCCAACTCTTTTAATACAATGCAGCATATATTCGCATATGTCTATAAAATCATACTGACTCTATGTATGACACCCTGGATTAACAGTGCTTGACATGCACCATGGTAGTCGTCTCTTATTACGTCTCGTCCAAAACGCACATTTAGCAGAAGATATTAAAACGCTAAAAGCAAATAGAGCTGTCAAGCCATCCAGCTGCATCGCGGCTCTGAACCCATTTTTGGATGATCTTGGCCTTCTCAGAGTTGATGGTCGTTAAAAAACTCCGAGCTGGACTTCGAAGCACGTCATCCAATAATTCTTCCATGGCAGCATCCATTTACTAATTCGCTAATTTTAAACTTTCATGAACGGAACCTACACGCTGGTCCACGGGCACTTCTCTATTCGTCTGCAGTATTGGCCGATTGGCGGAAGGTAGACTGTATCGAGAGTGGTTGGAAAATGTGTCAGATGCTTTCGGGCCAAGCCTCGTTTAGTAGAGCACATCATGGCTGATCTTCCGAAAGAACGCTTGAATTGCTGCCGACCTTTCGAAGTAACAGGCGTTGATTATTGCGGACCATTTTTCCACAAACCAGATGTTCGGAATAAGGCTCCAGTCAAATGCCATATGAGCGTCTTCGTTTGTTTCACAACAAAGGCAGTACATCTGGAGTTGGTAAAGGATTTATCTACGGCTTCGTTCTTGAACGCGTTAAAGAGATTCATCTCCACTCGCTGCAAACCAGTCCATATTTGGTGGTGCTAAGAACGAGCTACTAGAGTTAAAGCGACTATTTCTCAGCCGCAATCATATGGACGCAGTGTCAAATTTTTGCTTGTGCGATACCATCGATTGGAAATTCATTCTCCCTCGATCACCACATTTTGGAGGCCTCTGGGAAGCCGCAGTCCAGACAGCGAAACATCATTTTTATCGCGCTGTTGGTTCCTGTGCTCTGAGTTTCGAATAACTACGCACCCTTGTCTGCAGCATATCTTCGATTATTAATTCCAGGTCATTGCTTCCACTTTCATAAAATCCTGCTGGCCTAGATGTGCTCACTCCAGCTCACTTCCTAACTGGTGGGCCCAACTCATCTGACTTAACGCGTCTTCAGTTCAATCGTCTGGATGGCTGGCAGCGGGTAACATACTTGCAACATGTGTTCTGGACTCGTTGGCGAGAGGAGTATCTGACTCTTCTGCAGCAGCGCTCCAAATATCGTACTTCCAAACCGGGTCTATGCGTCAACGATGTCGTTCTCGTCAAGGACGAAAATCTGCCACCCCTCAGGTGGCCACTTGCCAGAGTTACGGAGATCATCTTGGGAAAGGATGGAGTCGCTCGCGTAGCTATTTTGCACACCTCAACAGGAGCGATGAAGAGAGACGTAAACAAGCTGTGCCTGCTCCCTATCAAGGACTCGGTTGAAAGCCCATGTGTTTCAACGGGGGGAGAATGTTTGGCTACGCAGCCCAAACAACTGGAGTAATTTTGAATTGTTCACTCAGAACATCACACTACTTTTCGCTGCTGTGCGAAGCAACTGCTTAAGCCACTCTTAAGCCCATTTTTTTTTAAGCTGCGCTCTCTTATCTTTGTCATAACCTTTTGCCTTCACATTCGGTCTTGGCTTTGTAATCGCTGCTGCGCAGCGAATCGTTCGTTTCGTGCATTTGGTTCGCATTGGTCACCTGCATTTTGCCTAACGTTGTAAAATACAAAATTCGTCGTTTGAAGGTGGCACGTACCAATTCGGGTCCGCCTGCCTTAATCAAAAGAAACTTTATAAAACTTTAAATAAACTTATACTATAATTTGTTAAAGGAAAGCCTAAATTGTGTTATATATTTAACAAATTCCTAAAGTTATTGAAAAAGCTCAATAGCTCAACATTTGGTGACCCCGACGTGATCTTTTTTTATATACTTTGAAAACTATTCATAAAAGAAAGTGTAACAGAGCAGCAGCTTGACATTTATCGCGCGTTATTTACATACATACATATATACAAGCATTTGCCGTTTGCTCTTTGCACTTCTTAGCTTGAGTGCGGCAAACTTTGCCGCTATCTATTTCGTTCGGTATTTATGTACAAGCGATCGCCGCTGCTTTGCATAACTGTTCTTGTACATAATCTTTGGCTGTTGTCAACGCTCGCTTGCAATGTCGCTTAACGCTTCAAGTCCAGTGCCCTCTGCAAACAGGGTGACTTTTTTGAAACGCAAGGCAATTTCAATTTATGAAAGCTTGAAGACGCTGCAAAATATGTTTGGCAACGTTTCTCTTGGCTCGTTTGATGAGTGCGGTCCAAGCGTTAGATTGAAGCAAATCGAGCGACTTCAGTCTAACTTTGATATTACTCATACAAGCCTTGAAGAGCTGGACTTAGATGAAATTCGTAGCCAATTGCGGGAAGATTTTGATGAATTAGTAGTGTGCCTTGAAACGGAGATTGCGAATTGGCAAAACGCAATACTCAAATGTTGCCTTGTTCGACTTTTCGTGAATCCACCACTATGCCGGCACAAGCAGTCAAATCAAAGGCAACGCCGGCGTTGCCTCCTTTGAAGTTGCCTACGTTTAGTGGTGGATATACTAATTGGGCTGACTTCTATTCTATGTTTACAACAGTCATAGAAAATCATCCTGATTTAGCAGATATTGAGAAGCTGCAACATCTTCGTTCGTGCCTCAGGGATTCGGCGTTGGACGCAATTCGATCGCTGGAAATCTCGAACGAGAACTATAGTATTGATCTCGATTTATTGGAAAAACGCTTTAATAACAGACGTTTAGTTTTTCAGGCACACATTGCTGAGATACTGGGGCTCAAGAGGGTAGTTGTCGGATCGAGCGTGGTTCTGAGGGAGCTGTCCGATCAATTAAATGCTCACATACGCGCTTTGAAAAGTTTGGACAACACAGAGCAGATCGCTGGAGGTATAATTGTGCAGATTATTCTACAAAAGCTGGACCCAACTTCACAAGCCAAGTGGGAAGAGAAGCTAGAGGATTCGTCATTCGTAAACCTGACACCATCGTGGGAACATATGGCAACGTTTTTGGAGCAGAGATGCCGGACCATGGAAACCGTAAATTTTACTATGGCTAACTACGCCCCAAATACTCAGGTGGGAAAAAACAGAACAACTAACACAAGTAGATCGACATTTATCGCCACTAACAATGATGGCCCAGTCAGCGTTTTGTGTGATACATCTGGCCATATCATATACAATTGTTCTAGATTTGGAAGCTTGGCCCCTGCTCTATGACTCAGGGAAGCTAAGCGCTTTGCATTATGTTTGAATTGCTTAAGGAAAGGTCATCGATTGCGATCATGCAACTCTTGATGTTGTAGGATATGTGGAGCCAAACATCATTCGTTGCTCCACATAAACAATTCTTCCTCGTCCTCGGGACAGCCTATTTCAGCTGTCAATACCCATTCCTCTTTTTCTAATTCGTCGCCATCTGCATCCACCTCTCTTGTTGCCCAGTACCTCAGCAGTGATGTTGTCCTGTTAGCCACTGCTATGGTTCTTGTCAAAAATCGATCCGGCACATTAATACCGAGTCGTGCCCTTTTGGACTCAGCCATTGTCTCTGGTCTTGGAGATTCTCGTTTTGCCACAGAAGGCACCACGGTCACTGTCACTCTTCAATCCCAAGTCTCACAGTAGCACATAACATAACTGATTGCCAACCATGTTTCGCACTTAATACCGCAAATTGGAACATTCCCGCTAACATAAGACTCGCAGATCCATTCTTCTTTGCGCCCCAACTCGTGGACTTACTGCTAGGAGCTAGCCTATTTTATGAACTTCACTGCGTTGGTCAGATAAAGCTTCTTCCAGGGCTGCCATGCATTCAGAAGACTAGACTTGGTTGGGTAGTGTCAGGAGGTGGACCTCGGTTAGGTGGCTCCACGTTGATCGCAAAACAAACTACCGATATGTGAAAAATATTTCGTTAGCACATTCTCCAGATTACCTAATAATCAATACTCGGTGCGTTTACCCGTTAAGCGAAGTTTGGAGCTATTAGGGAACTCGTATCAACAAGCTTTTCGTCGTTTTCTGGCTCTTGAAAGAAAACTAAAAAATCGTCCTGATCTCAAGGTTCAACATTCACAATTTTTAAAGGAATATTTAGATCTTGGTCATATGTCGCCCGTCGCTCCAGAGTCCCTGGGACTCTGCAAATATTTTCTGCCGCACCATTGTGTGTTTAAAGAGGACAGTTCTACGATAAAGTTGAAAGTCGTGTTTGACGGTTCCGCAGCCACCTCATCAGGATATTCATTAAATGAACTGTTAATGGCTGGACCTGTCATTTCTGGTGGGGATTCGATTCAAGAGGCAATCGAAATTCTTAAACAGACGTCTGGCATTTTGGCGAACGGCGGTTTTAAGCTGCGGAAATGGTGCTCTAGCCATTCTTTTGTGCTGCATGGTATAGCAAAGGAAGATAGGGAATCTTTTCTTAAGTTTGATGATGGCATCGACATAACTGAAACTCTCGGACTCGCTTGGGATTCAACCTCGGATCAACTGTTGTTCTCCTTCTCTTTCATTCAGCCAAGATCAAAGCCATCTGAGAGATCGATTCTCTCAATTATAGCCCGTTTATACGACCCACTTCGACTTATAGGACCGGTAATATCGAAGGCTAAGATCTTCTTGCAGCAGATTTGGAAAGAAAGGCTCAATTGGGACGAAAGCGTGCCATCAGGATTAGCATCGGCTTGGCATGATCTCTGTAGCAGTTTTGAGAAGGCGCAGTTGTTTTAATTCCCGCGCCTTGTCTTAACACCTTCGGCAGAGGTAGAAGTGCATGGTTTCTGCGATGCCAGCATCGAAGCATATGGAGCCTGCATTTCTAAAATTTCTCGACGGCATCTGTATTGTTGTCAGCTGTTATGCTCCAAGTCTCGAGTAGCTCCTTTGAAAACAATTACAGTTCCAAAGTTCCAAAGTTCCAGTGCCGTTCTATTAGCTAATCTCCTGCATGAAATATCGAGGATCAATCTCTTTGGAGGAAAAATTTTAGTATTGGTCAGATTCATCCGTATGCCTTTCATGGATAAACACAGAACCATCGAATTTAATCGTTTTTGTAGTTAATCGAGTTTCCGCTATTCAAGAGCTAACCCAAGGCATGGAGTGGCGCCACGTTCCCACTTCCCTCAATCCGGCGGACATACTCTCTAGAGGAGCTACACCGCATGAACTATATAACTCGTCACTCTGGCCCCCAGTTCCTTTCTGTGAACAATTCGGACTGGCCGGCTGCTTGTCTCGCAGAAAAACCAAAGCTCCTTCTTGTTGCATCCCCCTTAGTCGACCTTATCTGCCACTTGTAAATACGCCAACTCTTTTAATACAATGCAGCATATATTCGCATATGTCTATAAATTCATACATAGAGTCAGACACCCTGTATTAACAGTGCTTGACATGCAACATGGTAGTCGTCTCTTATTACGTCTCGTCCAAAGCGCACATTTAGCAGAAGATATTAAAACGCTAAAAGCAAATAGAGCTGTCAAGCCATCCAGGTGCATCGCGGCTCTGAACCCATTTTTGGATGATCTTGGCCTTCTCAGAGTTGATGGTCGTTAATAAATTCCGCGCTGGACTTCGAAGCACGTCATCCAATAATTCTTCCAAGGCAGCATCCAATTACTAATTCGCTCATTTTAAACTTTCATGAACGGAACCTACACGCTGGTCCACGGGCACTTCTCTATTCGTCTGCAGTATTGGCCGATTGGCGGAAGGTAGACTGTATCGAGAGTGGTTGGAAAATGTGTCAGATGCTTTCGGGCCAAGCCTCGTTTAGTAGAGCCCATCATGGCTGATCTTCCCAAAGAACGCTTAAATGGCTGCCGAGCTTTCGAAGTAACAGGCGTTGATTATTGCGGACCATTTCTCCACAAACCAGATGTTCAGAATAAGGCTCCAGTCAAATGCCATATGACCGTCTTCATTTGTTTCACAACAAAGGCAGTACATCTGGAGCTGGTAAAGGATTTACCTACGGCTTCGTTCTTGAACGCGTTAAAGAAATACATCTCCACTCGCTGCAAACCAGTCCAGATCCGGTCGGACAACGCAACGAATTTTGTTGGTGCTAAGAACGAGATACTAGAGTTAAAGCGACTATTTCTCAGCCGCAATCATATGGACGAAGTGTCAAATTTTTGCTTGGCCGATACCATCGATTGGAAATTTATTCCCCCTCGATCACCACATTTTGGAGGCCTCTGGGAAACCGCAGTCAAGACAGCGAAACATCATTTTTATCGCGCTGTTGGTTCCTATGCTCTGAGTTTTGAAGAACTACGCACCCTTGTCTGCAGCATATCTTCGATTATTAATTCCAGGCCATTGCTTCCACTTTCAGAAAATCCTGCTAGATGTGCTCAGCTCACTTCCTAACTGGTGGGCCCAACTCATCGTACTCGGACTCGTTTGAAAACCCATGTCTTTCAACGGGGGGAGAATGTTTGGCTACGCAGCCCAAACAACTGGAGTAATTGTGAATTGTTTATTCAGAACATCACACTACTTTTCACTGCTGTGCGAAGCAACTGCTTAAGCCACTCTTAAGCCCATTTTATTTAAGCTGCGCTCTCTTATCTTTGTCATAACCTTTTGCCTTGACATTCGGTCTTGCCTTTGTAATCGCTGCTGCGCAGCGAATCGTTCGTTTCGTGCATTTGGTTCGCATTGGTCACCTGCATTTTGCCTAACGTTGTAAAATACAAAATTCGTCGTTTGAAGGTGGCACGTACCAATTCGGGTCCGCCTTCTTAGCTTGAGTGCGGCAAACTTTGCCGCTATCTATTTCGTTCGGTATTTATGTACAAGCAATCGCCGCTGCTTTGCATAACTGTTCTTGTACATAATCTTTGGCAGTTGTCAACGCTCGCTTGCAATGTCGCTTAACGCTTCAAGTCCAGTGCCCTCTGCAAACAGGGTGACTTTTTTGAAACGCAAGGCAATTTTAATTTATGAAAGCTTGAAGACGCTGCAAAATATGTTTGGCAACGTTTCTGTTGGCTCGTTTGATGAGTGCGGTCCAAGCGTTAGATTGAAGCAAATCGAGCGACTTCAGTCTAACTTTGATATTACTCATACAAGCCTTGAAGAGCTGGACTTAGATGAAATTCGTAGCCAATAGCGGGAATATTTTGATGAATTAGTAGTGTGCCTTGAAACGGAGATTAAAGGCGAATTAGCAAAACGCAATGCTCAAATGTTGCCTTGTTCGACTTTTCGTGAGCCCACCGCTATGCCGGCACAAGCAGTCAAATCAAAGGCAACGCCGGCGTTGCCTCCTTTTAAGTTGCCTACGTTTAGTGGTGGATATACTAATTGGGCTCACTTCTATTCTATGTTTACAACAGTCATAGAAAATCATCCTGATTTAGCATATATTGAGAAGCTGCAACATCTTCGTTCGTGCCTCAGGGATTCGGCGTTGGACGCAATTCGATCGCTGGAAATCTCGAACGAGAACTAAAGTATCGATCTCGATTTATTGGAAAAACGCTTTAATAACACGTTTAGTTTTTCAGGCACACATTGCTGAGATACTGGGGCTCAAGAGGGTAGCTGTCGGATCGAGCGTGGTTCTGAGGGAGCTGTCCGATCAATTAAATGCTCACATTCGCGCTTTGAAAAGTTTGGGCAACACAGAGCAGATCGCTGGAGGTATAATTGTGCAGATTATTCTACAAAAGCTGAAAAGATTCGTCATTCGTAAACCTGACACCATCGTGGGAACATATGGCAACGTTTTTGGAGCAGAGATGCCGGACCATGGAAACCGTAAATTTTGCTATGGCTAACTACGCCCCAAATACTCAGGTGGGAAAAAACAGAACAACTAACACAAGTAGATCGACATTTATCGCCACTAACAATGATGGCCCAGTCAGCGTTTTGTGTGATACATCTGGCCATATCATATACAATTGTTCTCGATTTGGAAGCTTGGCCCCTGCTCTATGACTCAGGGAAGCTAAGCGCTTTGGATTATGTTCGAATTGCTTAAAGAAAGGTCATCGATTGCAATCATGCAACTCTGGATGTTGTAGGATATGTGGAGCCAAACATCATTCGTTGCTCCACATAAACAATTCTTCCTCGTCCTCGGGACAGCCTATTTCAGCTGTCAATACCCATTCCCCTTTTTCTAATTCGTCGCCATCTGCATCCACCTCTCTTGTTGCTCAGTACCTCAGCAGTGATGTTGTCCTGTTAGCCACTGCTATGGTTCTTGTCAAAAATCGATCCGGCACATTAATACCGAGTCGTGCCCTTTTGGACTCAGCCATTGTCTCTGGTCTTGGAGATTCTCGTTTTGCCACAGAAGGCACCACGGTCACTGTCACTCTTCAATCCCAAGTCTCACAGTAGCACATAACATAACTGATTGCCAACCATGTTTCGCACTTAATACCGCAAATTGGAACATTCCCGCTAACATAAGACTCGCAGATCCATTCTTCTTTGCGCCCCAACTCGTGGACTTACTCCTAGGAGCTAGCCTATTTTATGAACTTCACTGCGTTGGTCAGATAAAGCTTCTTCCAGGGCTGCCATGCATTCAGAAGACTAGACTTGGTTGGGTAGTGTCAGGAGGTGGACCTCGGTTAGGTGGCTCCACGTTGATCGCAAAACAAACTACCAATATGTGAAGAATAGCACATTCTCCAGATTACCTAATGATCAATACTCGATGCGTTTACCCGTTAAGCGAAGTTTGGTGCTATTAGGGAACTCGTATCAACAAGCTTTTCGTCGTTTTCTGGCTCTTGAAAGAAAACTAAAAAATCGTCCTGATCTCAAGGTTCAACATTCACAATTTTTAAAGGAATATTTAGATCTTGGTCATATGTCGCCCGTCGCTCCAGAGTCCCTGGGACTCTGCAAATATTTTCTGCCGCACCCTTGTGTGTTTAAAGAGGACAGTTCTACGACAAAGTTGAGAGTCGTGTTTGACGGTTCCGCAGCCACCTCATCAGGATATTCATTAAATGAACTGTTAATGGCTGGACCTGTCATTCAAAGCTCATTATTTCATATCCTTCTTCGCTTTCGTACATTTCCTGTTGCCTTAACAGGGGACATAGGAAAAATGTATCGCTGCGTACGCGTTACAACACCGGATGATTTTCTCCATTGTATTTTGTGGCAAGACTCGCCTAACGATGATCTAAAGATTTTTAAATTGGATACAGTTATATATGGCACAAAACCAGCATCGTTTCTATCTATTCGTGCCATGCCTCAACTGTCCATGGATGAAGAAAATGCTTTTCCCATTGGATCTCGGATCTTAAGCCGCGATTTCTATGTGGACGATCTCATTTCTGGTGGGGATTCGATTCAAGAGGCAATCGAAATTCTTAAACAGACGTCTGGCATTTTGGCGAACGGCGGTTTTAAGCTGCGGAAATGGTGCTCTAGCCATTCTTTTGTGCTGCATGGTATAGCAAAGGAAGATAGGGAATCTTTTTTTAAGTTTGATGATGGGATCGACATAACTGAAACTCTCGGACTCGGTTGGGATTCAACCTCGGATCAACTGTTGTTCTCCTTCTTTCATTCAGCCAAGATCAAAGCCATCTAAGAGATCGATTCTCTCAACTATAGCCCGTTTATACGACCCACTTGGACTTATAGGACCGGTAATATCGAAGGCTAAGATCTTCTTGCAGCAGATTTGGAAAGAAAGGCTCAATTGTGACGAAAGCGTGCCATCAGGATTAGCATCGGCTTGGTATGATCTCTGTAGCAGTTTTGAGAAGGCGCAGTTGTTTAAATTCCCGCGCCTTGTCTTAACACCTTCGGCAGAGGTAGAAGTGCATGGTTTCTGCGATGCCAGCATCGAAGCATATCGAGCCTGCATTTATAAAATTTCCCGACGGCATCTGTATAGTTGTCAGCTGTTATGCTCCAAGTCTCGAGTAGCTCCTTTGAAAACAATTACAGTTCCGAAGCAAGAACTCTGTGGTGCCGTTCTATTAGCCAATCTCCTGCATGAAATATCGAGGATCAATCTCAGTAGTAGGGAACTGTATGTTCTGTGACAGGAAGTAGCTGTCACTTTTATTACCCTGGGTGAATAATTAATGATTTATGACCCTCCGTGACCCTCGATGTGCAGGTACGTGACCCTAATTAATATGTGGGTTCCTGACCCTTTTTGTGGTGGGAGTGAGGGGAGCGATCATTTAATGGCGTTACTTGATTATTTTTGCGGGGGTGGAGGTGAGGGAACCGATCGTTTTATGGGCGCAAGTGACCCTTTTTGAGGGAGAGGGGGTGAGGAGACCGATCGTTTTATGGTCCTATGTGACCTTTTGTGGTGGGGGGAGTTGAGGAAAGTGGTCGTTAAATTTTATTGCTTGTCCCTTTTCAGAAGGGACCCAGATTTGAGGGGTGAGGCTTATGAGAACAAGTGCACACAAGTACACACATCGACTTGTTCGAATACTTTTTGCGGGGGTGGGGGTGAGGGGACCGATCGTTTTATTGCTTGTCCTCTTTGTGGAGGGGGGGAGTTGAGGAAAGTGGCCGTTAAATTTTATTGCTTGTCCTTTTTCAGAAGTAGCGTGGGTGCCCGATCATTAAAATTCGGATTAAAGGTGTGAGGGCTTATGAGAACAAGTGCACACAAGTGCACGCATCGTCTTGTTCGACTACTTTTCCGGCGGTGGGGTAAGGGGCCGATCATTAAAATTCAGATTTGAGGTGTGAAGGCTAATGAGATCACGTGCGCACAAGTGCACGCATCGGCTTGTTCGGCTACTTTTTCGGGGGTGGGGTAAGGGTCCGATCAGGCACGTGCGCAGACTTACAAATATTTAATTTACTCTCCCTTTTCTGAAGAGTGTTAACAGCCCATTTTTCTTTACGGTGTGGGAACCCAAGACCGATGCACAAAGGTTCGATCGTAAATTCACGCCTATAGACACCTAATGACAAGGGCGGGTGTGTGTATGGCAAGGGTGAAGGAGTAATCATGTATGCAGGTAATGTATGGATGGGCTTCTGGATTTGTTTTCTCATAATTATAATAGTTTTATGGCTTCGGGTTTACGTGCCAATTTTTAATAACAGGCTCAGTGTTTGTTTTGGTTGTTTTATGACTTTGTATTGTAGGTGCAGAGGATCGTGCCCTATGCCCTACGCCCTTCCTAACCTGTTTGAGCCTATGTTTAATAGTTCACAAGTAAATATGGCAATAATAGATACAACAGGTTTTTATATTTAAGTTTTTTTGTAATTTTATTTATTTAGTGTTTCCTTCATGTTTACAATTTGTTTAAATTTTCTAGCTTAGGATTAAGTAGTTTTATTTATCATCCTGTTTGTTAATTTAGTGTACTGTGATATAAGACGTTCTAGTTTTTCTTTACGAATAATATAAAAGTGGCAGGCGCAGGTGTCACAGCCAGTTGTTGTCTCGCTTGATGACCAGGGGCATATACTTAAATGTTCTCCGTATTGCGATGTTGTAATTTTACATTTCTCGTATTTGATGAAATATTCTCTATACTCTGCAATCAGTTTTTGATGTTCAGGCAAATTACTCCTTCATACTCTATTAGAAAATTGTCAATTTTCTTCATGATTGAGGTGACGCCAAATGTAGAAATTATACCCATTGCTGTAGTGTACTTCTTCAAAGCAAATTTATTACTGAAGAAGGGTTTGGTACTGAGGCCTACTTATACTTCAGACTCTTTTTCCAAAAATATTTCTCTATAGTTGTCAGAGTCCCTTTTTATTTTTCTGCTCATCTGTTTAGAAATTTCAAAGCATAAACGAGTCAAGTCTATTTCCTCGTCGTTTCTATAATTTACATTTAAATCGGATAACCGTATATCACACTCTTGTGTCTGGGCGCATTTAGGAATAATATGATTATAATAAATGCTTGTAATTTGATTTTTCAAAAGGGTGTTCCAGCATAAGAAAGTCGTAAAAAATATGCCCAATCGTATAAACGATCTCCATAGTTCGCCGTCAAACTCAATTTTATTTCTATACTGATTTAAAACTAAAAGGCATTGCTTGTCTGTTTTTCTATACCTAAAATGACACTTTACTGTGTCAATTAGGGGGTGATCAACTAATGTGTCGGGCAATAAGAACTCAAACTGTTCCAGCCTTAACTGTATATATTCCTTGTATGTTAACAATTGAATCCATTCCTCCTTCTCTAATCCAACAAAGTTGCGTTTATATTGTTGCAGCCAGATCATGGGTGTGAAACATCTTGTAGTCGAAAACCCACACTTTACTTTTAGCTGAAGATCTGCATAATATTCAAATCCGTAAATTAATTCATGGTCTTGTGGCTTTCTACACTTTCTCGGTTGGTTCAACTGCTGCGTGACCATTTTGATTGACATCTGGATCAAACTAACTTTGATATCGCGTACGCTTGCCTTTTAAGGCAGCGACTCTCAATCAGTCATATTAGTATGCTACAAAAAGTGGAGGCACGATGTTGAAGGTGGACAGGAACTCCTGCATTTTGCTTGACTTTCAATATTTATTTGGAAACGATAATCAGGTTTTTGTCAAGGAGCTGGCATTCATGCAGGGTGGTTCGGTCATTCCAAATTTTTTTCACTTCAAACCACCCTACAATATAAAGGAACTAGACGAAGTATCTCAAAAGACAAATTGCATAACCAAAGAATATGTAGATGGCTTGGAGTGGTCTGATGGTGATATTTCATATCTAGGCCTGGATGATATTTTAACACCATTAAACAGTTTCGCTACAGTCATCGTAAGGGGTGAAGCCAAGAAACAATTTTTAAGCAAATATTTGACTACAAAAATAATTGACTTGGACCTTGAGGAAAGTTTAATACACTTCCCCAGCTATTTTACAAATTGTAGAATACACAAAAAATCCTCAAACCAATGCGCGCTCAACAATTTATTTAAAATTTTCGTAATTATGGAATGTTCAAATTTCGAAATACATGAAAAATAAAAATGCATAAAAATTTTTTTTTTTTAAATTTTAAATGAGCGGTGTTATTTTATTTCATCATTAACAATAATAGGTATAATGTGGTGCATTAAAACGATGATCATTAAAATTCTCAAAAAAGTCCATCACAAATCGAGCATTTTTCAGAGCACATACTCCTTTATTTAGATGCGAGCCGCAGTCAGAGAAAAAGTTGTTATTCAACTCATGTAATTGCTGATAGCCATACTCTTCAACATTGTCTACTTGCTTATTTAAAAACTTCTCAAGAAATTTTTTTTCTGCTCTCCTTTGGTAATGATATTCATATCTTTGACAACATCACGAAGGTAATTCCTGACTTCAATAAAGTTAGCCCGCCCATCATTCCAACAAAGCTGATGATGATTTTTGGTTAGCCAGAGTGCTGTTTTTCTAGCCTTCTTTGATAATTTGAGAAAATCATGCGGGGCTCGTACAAGGTAATGTATGTTTTGGTTTCGTTCATTTTTGAACACTGCAGCTATTTCCTTCAAAATAAAATTGTTGTTGTTTCCATAAAATCCTTGAACATCAATAGCAACTTGTTCTAGATCCATTTTTAGAGTTTGTTTGTTTTATTGCTAGCACTAAACAATGCGCTGAACTAGTCCAGTCAACGGTGTATACTCAACTAATCGATCATGCATAAGCAAACAATATACTTTTGTGTTCCTAGTACTTGCTTTCTCCAGCTCGATAGAAACTCTTACATCAATTGGCCCCGTTTTAACTGTCTCATTCTGATGAGAAAGATCAACAACAATAATCGGCGCCTTTTCTTTAAACTCCGTAGGTGAAAGCAACGGACGAGGCTCTTTCATATAATAACTCTGCTGGAAATTTGTGTACATGTCATATAGGCTGGCGAAACGTTCTCGCCTAAAATTAACATTCATGTCATCGTACGGATACGATTCAGAATTCAAGTACACTTTTAGGTTTCTTAATTCATTTTGAATTAGTGCACCATTTTGTGTAAAGGCAATTACCGCAAAACGAGGACGCTCTCGATTGGCAGCAAGCTTCACATTCCATATATGGTGGGAGCCCTCTGCCAGTGCGGGATTAAGATAACAGTCCCAGCTACGAAATGCTATTGGTAGTGAACCGCCGTTCTTAGTCAAACTAAACATACTCAATTTCTTTTCATCGCTAAGTGTGACATGTGGTATTTTCCAGGTTATGTTGGAAATATTCAATTTAAACTCATTAGCACCAATTTTCGAATGAAATACATCGTCCATACTTTTAGTCATGAGTAGTATAAGTTCATGCTTACAATTTAACAAGACTTTATTATAGTCTTCTCCAAATCCAAGTAAGAATTTAAGAGGAACAGAGAAATTAAAATATCCACCGTTTGCTAGCTCTCTATCCCTTCCATTGAACCATCCAGAATTACTCAGCATGTGGCTCTCGTTCTTATTTAATGAAATGTAGTTTTTTATGGTTGTTGTTGTGCCAACAAAGCGCGTGCGGTCGATTTCAATGCCATTCAATTCATAACGAATTTCATCAAATAAATAACCCATACAATTGTTTTTTAATTTACCTTCGTTAGTAGACGTGTTGTCAGCCAAACAAATCGAGCCCTCAATATTAACAAAACTCTCGCACGGTAATACATAAAGATCCTGATTTTGGATTGTAATTCGAACTTCATCATTGCTCTTAAATGATTGAAGATACGGCGAGTAACTGTGATATTCTTTTTTTATTATACTCTCATCGGAATAGGGCTTCTCTCGAACATTCAATATATTACTCATTGCTTTCTGATTGTAAAACCCAAAGACTTTAAAAATAATTTATTTTCAACTGTGAGCGTCCCCCTTGCTGATCTTGCTCCTTCTATGTTAGAATTCAAAGTGCTTGTAATGGGGTGATTACACGCATATTTATTATAAATAATCATTGTCGCGGTCTTAGATGTAAGCGAACTGTAACGCTTTCTTCACGTAAATTAACTAAATTTCCATCTTGATCAACAATCCGTAATATTAATGTCTGTATCTCTCTCGTGTTCACCGGCAAGTAAATTAGGTTGATAGGCTTCTCACTCATTTTATAGCCTGGTGGTACGTTGAGAGCAAATTCATGCAATGAATGACTCGATACTTCATTTACATATGCACCCCTCACAATATTACACTCCAAGCGAATTGTATTCACTTTTAATATATCAACAGGCTGATCTGAGGTGTGCACAGTATTTGGCTGTAGCTCCCTTTTATGAAATCCAAATAATTGACCAATGGTGCGCTCTCTATTAAAATATACGGGGTGTGCCTTTGTTGAAATTACAACTTGAAGTGTGTTGTTATTGCTCTCGATGAGCGGATGATTTAATTTATTAGGTTCTACTTCCTTCATTTTCTCTAAAATGACGTCACTTATGTCATTTAACTCGTAGGACCCCACAGGAATCTCGAATACGTGCTCTCCAATATGGAATAAATTATTATCGTGATCCACATTTGGAATCGAGTTGTACATATGAAAATCGATAAGAGCACATTCATAGTCCCTCTGTAGTATAATAGGTGGAAAGTAGTTTGCCACCAGAGTTGAACTGCACCCCGTTAACGTGAGTGTTGTTGACATTTTGACAATTTAAAAGTAAGTGAAACACCAACGAACGAACTTGGTATTTTATTTCAAATTCGAATGAAGTCTGCAAATCCTCGTCTATAGCGCCCACTTTCTATTGGATCATCCTTACTAATCAAAAGAAAGCCATACCTTTCTTTCCAACAAAATTGACAAATTTTCTTAAATGAATCAAAATTCATATCAACGCCCACATGATCTCGATACACATGTTTCATGTTTAGCTCATCTTGTTTAAACATTATAATCAGGTTTGCATTATCACGAACAAGATGCTTCGGAATGCGTGTATATGTTTGACATAAATAAAACGCATCAATGTTGCTATGTCGCCCCATACAAAAGTACGCACGTATATTATTTTGTTTCTCACACACTACATCATCAAATATCATTATCGAGTTCTTTTTGGCCTTCTCTGGAGCTATTACACTTTCGTTTTCAGAATATGTAAAATACCCCATACCCTTTATTGGACTCACGAGTTTTTTTAAATATTCGTATTTAGGTTGAAATAACGATTTTGAATACAAGTAAATATTCTCGAATTTTAGTCCATTAGGACTCTCAATCAAACTAATCATGACATTTGTTTTCCCGCAATTAGAAGGCCCAACAATTAGGGCTCTAATTGAGTTGGGTAATAAGCTACTGTGTTTGATCGTTTGTTGTCCATTATTTTTTGTATCGAAATTTCTCACTTCTATATCTGTTTTCTGTTTTATTATACGCATATTAGATATGGGTTTTCTCAAAAGTACGTCACTCATTAACAGCTCTTTGAAGAATAATGACCTATTAAAATGGTAATGCACTTTTATAAACCAATTAGTAATAAAATTAACGTCTACCGCGGAGGAGGTATCATAAATAAAATAATCAACTCCCTGCCAGTCGAACTACACATACCAGGCTACCAGTTTTGTGGCCCAGGTACGAAACTCCAGTCACGTTTAGAGCGCGGTGAAAAGGGAATAAATCCCTTAGACGCCGCCTGCAGAGAGCACGACATAGCATACTCAAACAACAAAGACTTAAAAAAACGTCACATAGCCGATACAGTTTTAGCGGAAAGAGCGTGGGAGCGAGTTAAAGCATCTGACAGCAGTATTGGAGAAAAAGCCGCAGCGTATTTCGTAACTAACGCAATGAAGACAAAGAAAAAATTTGGAATGGGACTCAATCAGAGGAAAAAGAACTCAAAACCAAAACCATGTGAAAAGAAGAAGAAATTTATGCATGCAGTTAGAGCGGCTTCGAGGGTGTTAAAAAAGAAAAAACCATATGATATTCACTCGGCAATCCAAATAGCTAAAAAAGTCATAAACAAGTCAATCGGACAGCAGAAAAAAGATGTGGTAATTCCACGGATAATTAGTGTTCCCAAAGTGGGTGGTTTCTTGCCGCTTGTACCGATTTTAACAGCACTTGGAGCGTTAGGAGGACTTGCATCCGGTGGCTCAGCAATTGTTAAAACCATTAACAGCGCTAAAAACGCAAGAAAACAACTAGATGAGAATAAGCGACACAATAGAAAAATAGAAGCAATTGCTTTAGGCAACGGACTGTATCTCAAGCCATATCAAAAGGGATACGGTATATCAACTGCTCAAAAAAACTAGTAGCCGAGCTACCCAATAAACCACTTTCAAACATTGATATTATGAATTTTGCGCGCAAGCATATTCCTAATTTCAGAGGCGTATATATGAGAGACTCACTTCCAAAACGTGCTCGTAAAAGGGAGTGTGGCATCATTAACTTAGATTCGTCAACAGGAGGTGGAACTCACTGGGTAGCTTATTATAAAACGGAGAAAGAAAGTCGATATTATGATAGTTTTGGGAATTTGCCGCCACCTTTAGAGCTCATCACATATTTAGGAGAAGATATTAAATATAATTATACACAAGATCAACACTTTGATACTTTTAACTGTGGACACTTGTGTTTAAGGTTTCTATTAATGAATTACTCAAAAAAACCACCTCATAAAAATTCTTTTAATTGTTTAAAAGGCTATTAATAAAGATTTTAAATTTGAATTATTACTTGGAATTTTAATGCTGCGAGGGTATATAACTATTAATACGTTTTATATTTTGTTAGTCTGAAAAGGACAATAGTGTGCGTCACACATTATTCGATCAAAACCACTCAGAAAAACAAAAAACCACTAAACCACTCAGAAACAACAAAAAACAACCAAACAGACCACCAAAACCTAACACAAAACAACCACCACCAAAACAAACCACCAAAAAAACCAAAACAGTTTCGTGTAAAAAAAAAATTAGAATACAAAACGAGAAACGAAAAAACGAAAAAAAATCAAAAAAACATAAACCAATACACAACCCCTAAAAAAATGATTAAAAATACTATCTAATCACCATGACAGTAGTAGGGAACTGTATGTTCTGTGACAGGAAGTAGCTGTCACTTTTATTACCCTGGGTGAATAATTAATGATTTATGACCCTACGTGACCCTCGATGTGCAGGTACGTGACCCTAATTAATATGTAGGTTCCTGACCCTTTTTGTGGTGGGAGTGAGGGGAGCGATCATTTAATGGCGCTACGTGATTCTTTTTGCGGGGGTGGGGGTGAGGGAACCGATCGTTTTATGGGCGCAAGTGACCCTTTTTGAGGGAGAGGGGGTGAGGGGACCGATCGTTTTATAGTCCTATGTGACCTTTTGTGGAGGGGGGAGTTGAGGAAAGTGGTCGTTAAATTTTATTGCTTGTCCCTTTTCAGAAGGGACCCAGATTTGAGGGGTGAGGGCTTATGAGAACAAGTGCACACAAGTACACACATCGACTTGTTCGAGTACTTTTTGCGGGGGTGGGGGTGAGGGGACCGATCGTGTTAGTGCTTGTCCCTTTTGTGGAGGGGGGGAGTTGAGGAAAGTGGCCGTTAAATTTTATTGCTTGTCCCTTTTCAGAAGTAGCGTGGGTGCCCGATCATTAAAATTCGGATTAGAGGTGTGAGGGCTTATGAGAACAAGTGCACACAAGTGCACGCATCGTCTTGTTCGACTACTTTTCCGGGGGTGGGATAAGGGACGATCATTAAAATTAGGATTTGGTAAGGGGCCGTTCATTAAAATTCAGATTTGAGGTGTGAGGGCTAATGAGATCACGTGCGCACAAGTGCACGCATCGGCTTGTTCGGCTACTTTTTCGGGGGTGGGATAAGGGTCCGATCAGGCACGTGCGCAGACTTACAAATATTTAATTTACTCTCCCTTTTCTGAAGAGTGTTAACAACCCATTTTTCTTTACGGTGTGGGAACCCAAGGGCGATGCACAAAGGTTCGATCGTAAATTTCACGCCTATAGACACCTACTGACAAGGGCGGGTGTGTGTGTATGGCAAGGGTCAAGGAGTAATCATGTATGCAGGTAATGTATGGATGGGCTTCTGGATTTGTTTTCTCATAATTATTATAGTTTTATGGCTTCGGGTTTACGTGCCAATTTTTAATAACAGGCTCAGTGTTTGTTTTGGTTGTTTTATGACTTTGTATTGTAGGTGCACAGGATCGTGCCCTATGCCCTACGCCCTTCCTAACCTGTTTGAGCCTATGTTTAATAGTTCACAAGTAAATATGGCAATAATAGAGACAACAGGTTTTTATTTTACAAGTTTTTTTGTAATTTTATTTATTTTGTGTTTTCTTTATGTTTACAATTTGTTTAAATTTTCTAGCTTAGGATTAAGTAGTTTTATTTATCATTCTATTTGTTAATTTAGTGTACTGTGATATAAGACGTTCTAGTTTTTCTTTACGAATAATATAAAAGTGGCAGGCGCAGGTGTCACAACCAGTTGTTGTCTCGCTTGATGACCAGGGGCATATCGTTAAATGTTCTCCATATTGCGATGTTGTAATTTTACATTTCTCGTATTTGATGAAATATTCTCTATACTCTGCAATCAGTTTTTGGTGTTCAGGAAAAATTACTCCCTCATACTCTGCTAGAAAATTGTCAATTTTCTTCATGATTGAGGTGACGCCAAATGTAGAAATTATTCCCATTGCTGTAGTGTACTTCTTCAAAGCAAATTTATGACTGAAGAAGGATTTGGTACTGAAGCCTACTTATACGTCAGACTCTTTTTTCAAAAAAAAATATTTCTCTATAGTTGTCAGAGTCCCTTTTTATTTCTCTGCTCATCTTTTTAGAAATTTCAAAGCATAAACGAGTCAAGTCTATTTCCTCGTCGTTTCTATAATTTACATTTAAATCGGATAACCGTATATCACACTGTCGTGTCTGGGCGCATTTAGGAATAATATGATTATAATAAATGCTTGTAATTTGATTTTTCAAAAGGGTGTTCCAGCATAAGAAAGTCGTAAAAAATATGCCCAATCGTATAAACGATCTCCATAGTTCGCCGTCAAACTCAATTTTATTTCCATACTGATTTAAAACTAAAAGGCATTGCTTGTCTGTTTTTCTATACCTAAAATGACACTTTACTGTGTCAATTAGGGGGTGATCAACTAATGTGTCGGGCATTAAGAACTCAAACTGTTCCAGCCTTAACTGTATATATTCCTTGTATGTTAACAATTGAATCCTTTCCTCCTTCTCTAATCCAACAAAGTTGCGTTTATATTGTTGCAACCAGATCATGGGGGTGAAACATCTTGTAGTTGAAAACCCACACTTTACTTTTAGCTGAAGATCTGCATAATATTCAAATCCGTAAATTAATTCATGGTCTTGTGGCTTTCTACACTTTCTCGGTTGGATCAACTGCTGCGTGACCATTTTGATTGACATCTGGACCAAACTAACTTTTGATATCGCATACGTTTGCCTTTTAAGGCAGCGACTCTCAATCAGTCTTATTAGTATGCTACAAAAAGTGGAGGCACGATGTTGAAGGTGGACAGGAACTCCTGCATTTTGCTTGACTTTCAATATTTATTTGGAAACGATAATCAGGTTTTTGTCAAGGAGCTGGCATTCATGCCGGGTGGTTCGGTCATTCCGAATTTTTTTCACTTCAAACCACCCTACAATATAAAGGAACTAGACGAAGTATCTCAAAAGACAAATTTCATAACCAAAGAATATGTAGATGGCTTGGAGTGGTCTGATGGTGATATTTCATATCTAGGCCTGGATGATATTTTAACACCATTAAACACTTTCGCTACAGTCATCATAAGGGGTGAAGCCAAGAAACAATTTTTAAGCAAATATTTGACTACAAAAATAATTGACTTGGACCTTGAAGAAAGTTTAATACACTTCCCCAGCTATTTTACAAATTGTAGAATACACAAAAAATCCTCAAACCAATTTTTTTTTTTTTTAAATTTTAAATAAGCGGTGTTATTTTATTTCATCATTACCAATAATAGGTATAATGTGGTACATTAAAACGATGATCATTAAAATTCTCAAAACAGTCCATGAGATGAGAATAAGCGACACAATAGAAAAATAGAAGCAATTGCTTTAGGCAACGGACTGTATCTCAAGCCATATCAAAAGGGATACGGTATATCAACTGCTCAAAAAAACTAGTAGCCGAGCTACCCAATAAACCACTTTCAAACATTGATATTATGAATTTTGCGCGCAAGCATATTCCTAATTTCAGAGGCGTATATATGAGAGACTCACTTCCAAAACGTGCTCGTAAAAGGGAGTGTGGCATCATTAACTTAGATTCGTCAACAGGAGGTGGAACTCACTGGGTAGCTTATTATAAAACGGAGAAAGAAAGTCGATATTATGATAGTTTTGGGAATTTGCCGCCACCTTTAGAGCTCATTAGATATTTAGGAGAAGACATTAAATATAATTATACACAAGATCAACGCTTTGATACTTTTAACTGTGGACACTTGTGTTTAAGGTTTCTATTAATGAATTACTCAAAAAGAGCTGCCTCATAAAAATTCTTTTAATCTGTTTTTAAAAGGCTATTTAATAAAGATTTTTAAATTTGAATTATTTACTTGGAATTTTAATATTGCGAGGGTATATAACTATTAATACGTTTTATATTTTGTTAGTCTGAAAAGGACAATAGTGTGCATCACACATTATTCGATCAAAAACCATTCAGAAACAACAAAAAAATCACTAAACCACCCAGAAACAACAAAAAAAAAACAACTCGGAAACAGCAAAATAACCACTCAGAAACAGCAAAAAAACAACAATAAAACCACTAAACCACTCAGAAACAACTCAGAAACAGCAAAAAACAACTCAGAAACAACAAAAAACCACTAAACCACTCAGAAACAGCAAAAAACCACTAAACTAGTGGTTTCGTGTATAAGAAAATGAAGGAAAATCTTTTGAAGGAATTGACAAAGACGAGAAACGAATTAAAACGAAAATTTCAGAGTATAAAATTAGGGAGAGCAGAAAATGCGCATCAATTAGAGGAAACATTTAAACCAATTACACAACCCCTTAAAAAACTGATTAATGGTAATATACTATCTAATCAGCCTATGAAAATCAAGAAAGAAGAAAAAAATTATATAAAAAGAGAAATAAAAGCAGGTCAAGACTATGGTGATATATCAAATGTTGCATATGACGAGGAAACCACAGTCGATCAGTTCAATTCTCAGCCTTTTGTGTCAAGTGAAAGCAATAACCAGTCCACAGTAACAAGCAATAACCAGTCCACAGTAACAAGCAATGAGAGTTATAATTTCAACTTGAGGGAGTTGGAGCGAAAGGGTGAGCTTGATAAAGCATTTGGTTCCTATAGGAAAAGCGGAGAAGTGCTGATGGGAAGAAGTAAAATAAATATAAATGAAAATGAAATAATATTAGAAACCGATGAAAGATGGAATCTGACGCCAGGACTGTATTCTCTAATCTACCTAAAAATCCCTCAAGGCTACGATGAAGCGGATTTGGTAGCATATCAGGAAATTTTAACAAAAACAAATGCTCATAAAAGGCAACACCTGCCTAACGAAGGTCTCAAGGGCAATCGTTTTAAAAAATATCTCACGGTCATAAAAAAACTATTTCCGAAAATAAGTACTCCTATCGCAATGTCTACGCCGAACCGCCATACAAAATCTTTTCATGAAGGGGAAAGCCTAATGACACTTAATGCAAACAAGCCTAATTATGTATACTGGGATGATCCTAATGAGATCGTTAATAGACTGCGACTTCTAGTTGCATCACAATCAGCTGGCCATAGTAATCATAACAATGAAATAGTGTCAATAATTGAAGAGCTGCGAGAACCGAAAATAATTTTCTAAATAAAAACAGGATGTTCTATCATTAAATTAAAAATATTAAAATGCCGCTTGACAAGTTCGGTCATTTCTCCTTCAGCCAACCTTAAAATCACAGCAGTATTTTGAAAAAACCGATTCCTGGTATATTGACAGACAATGAAATCAACATAATTTTTTGAAACAAACGCCTTAAAAATGTGGGGGACCCCCAAGAAGACAACGACGCGTGCACTAAAATATTTGTGGAACATAAAATAGAGAAGACGATGAGAAAAAAAGATAATCTCTTAATTGATCATATTATATCAAATGAGAAACTAATGAGTGAGATAGCATCGGCCTGTCACAATAAATTAAATGAAAATAAAAGTGAAACGCGAGACGTGGAAAGAATACTTAAGGAATACGTTAACTTGAAAATTACATCATTAAGGCCATAATTACCACTGAAAATCAAAAGATTATAGCTAGAATGGATGCATTTAAAGCCAATATATTTTCATTTTTCACAAACGCCACCGACTTCAAACAACGCACCGGATAGGGGCGAGTTATTTCCATCTCCCGGCACGTCCATATAAATAACACTGCTACACGTGAATAAGAAGTTAAAGGCTTAATGTCCGTTGACTAGTTTGGTCAGTTCTATAATGGGCGAAGCAAAGAGAAATATGAGCTCCAATTGTTGGACATGCTTATGGATAATGAGCAAAATGTTGATGGACAAAACAGACGAATTAAAAACATCAGTAACCTAATGGAAGAAAAAGACGCGGTTAACAAAAATTTTCTTTAGTCGAAAATCAATGAAACGACGCAATACATGTACACACTTATAACTATAGAAAATAAAAAATAAAAAGTAAAAATCAGTTTAGAAAAACTCATTGATAGCACAACAAGTGAAGGTGACATTAAGAACAGGAAATAAATTAAAGGCAATTGATAAGAATCATGACTAAAAGAGAATTAATTAATGAGTTACATGCGCCAGCCCGTAAAAACTTTAAGCGTCGACGTGTTATTTTAAAAGGAATTGATGACCTTTGGCAAGCAGACTTGGTGGAAATGGGAAAGTACTCTTCATCAAATAAAGGGTACAAATTTCTCCTAACTGTTATCGACGCATTCTCTAAGTATGCATGGGGTGTCGCATTGAAAACAAAATCCGCTAAAGAAGTTGGTACCGCTTTATCGAGCATTTTCAAACTTGGACGAATTCCCAAGAATTTACAAACCGATGATGGGAAAGAGTTCTTTAATGGTACTTTCAAAAATTTATCTGAAAAAAATAGTATA
Organism: Drosophila sordidula; assembly: GCA_035047465.1. Lineage (NCBI taxonomy): Eukaryota > Metazoa > Arthropoda > Insecta > Diptera > Drosophilidae > Drosophila > Drosophila sordidula. Next base: position 190,390 of record JAWNPQ010000196.1, on the reverse strand, counting down.
AACCACTATTCTACCTATAGTGGGTTAAAGGCGTCTATTGTTGAACGTTTTAATAGAACTCTGAAGGAAATGATGTGGCGTGAGTTTAGCTTCAAAGGAACATTTCATTGGATTGAAATGTATAATAAATTAATTGATGACTATAATCGGAAACATCATAGAACTATTAAAATGGCACCAATAAAAGTGAGCTCATTAAATGAAGATAAACTGCTAAATACCGTTTACAATCATATTAAAATTTTTAATGGAGCAAAATTACGTGTGGGTGACTACGTTCGTATAAGCAAACACAAACATACATTTGAAAAGGGATATACCCCAAATTGGACAACTGAAATATTTAAAATTAAACGAATACAACTGACGCACCCCACTACATATTTATTAAAGACTATCAGGGTGCACCGGTTCAAGGCGGTTTCTATAAAGAAGAGCTAAGGAAAACGCGTTACCCGAATACATATTTAGTTGAAAAGGTAATAAAACGAAAAAACGACAGAGTTTTTGTTAAATGTCTGGGGTTTCCCAATGAACACAACTCCTGGATAAACAAGAATGAGGTGCTGTGAATAAAATCAACCAATCCCGACAAAGTCATAAAAACACCACCGACAAAGTCGTAAAAACTTCTTACACAGGCCCGTGCACAGGCACGCGCATGCGCCCGCGCACATGCATACCGATCATCGAGCTAGGCAACACCTGAAATATAATAGCTGTAAGAGAATACCTGTAATAGAATACACTACTCAGTTTTTCAATAAAAGACAATGCAATGAAATTCATATAATAGTTTGTTTATTTTTCACCTATTTTTAAATATAAACAATAATAATTTAATTTTACAAGTTTTTTTTTTTTTCTTTTATTATTAACAATATAAATTTAAATACTAAATTAAAAATTTTTTTTTTCTTTTTTTTTTTATAAATATGCATATGTTTGGATGCCATCTTCTCTTATTTTTCTCTTATCATCTAAGGAACTTAAAGTAATTTTTTTAACGCTATGCGTGTACAAATTATGTGACTTAGATCTAAACATGAGCATACTATCACTAAATTTTTTGTTGTTAAATAAACATTCCTTATAACAATTTAAATTTAATTTGTCTATCACGCATTTTTTAACACCTTTGGATTTTTTTATGCACCCCCCCGCCTTCAACCGATAATGAGTACATTTTTGCCCTTAGGCCCACAAATTCTAGCATGCATTTCCCACTATTCTCATCCTTCATCATGCCTAATACTTTCTTATTACACCTCTTTATCCCGTATTCTTCGGCTACCTCTTCGGGATATTCCGAAGTATCAAACTTCATTTCCACGTCATTGCGTATGCTGGCAAAGAAGTCATTAGTCTGTATATAATATATAAATGAATCGGTGTCCATATAATTTAATTTTACTGCCTCTTGGAATTTAGGCTTCATGTCATAGTGAAAATCATACATTTTCCACTTTGACAATTCTAAAACCGTAAAACCTAAATACATGGGCTTGTCATATGTATTATGAAGGCGCTTCATTTGAATTGCATACATATCTTCAGCAAATTGTGCCGAGCTATGGAAACTGGCCTTTGCAATCAGCGCTCGGGTCCCTAACCGATTGCAGCCAACTGTTTCCCATGAAGTGACCAGTTTCACGTTTTTACCTTTCTCAACGTTTTCCATCGTTTTTCCATAGACGGCATTATTCAATAATTTGAAAAAGCCTTTTCAAAATTGTTTGTTGCCATTGTTCTATGGTGTGTGTTGAGGTCAATGTATTTTTTGAGCCAAGCTGACTGCTTAAAGCTCAACACGCGATGGATTTTTGTTAACTCAAGACCATTTCTTAGGCACTGCTGGAGATTTCTATAATGTATGCTATATTGCACCTTTGGCCTCAGGTCAGCAATAAGTTTTTTTACTTTTACTGAGGGTGTGGCCTTTTGGTTAAGCGGACAAAACGGAAGATCATTATGTAAGTCATGTAGACTTGATGGGTACATAAGGTCGACCTCTAGAATGTAGCCATATTCTGAGGTGGGCGATATGTTTATTACATCTAGTGATGTAATTTCGTCTTCGAACAACCATTCAAAACCTGAATAAGGGAGGTATTGCGACATAGCCCACCCGTATAAATTGTTTGCGTCTAAATACATTAAGTATTCAGACGGCTTACTACTATCATACTCGGCAAGGTGTTTATGATTAGCCTTTGAGTACCTTTGACAGCACTGCACTAGCCCACCACGAATGCCGTTCTGTATAAATCTATACATATCTATGTCTGTTAACAGCTGGAGCTCAATTTTCGTTGTTTTGAGCATTGCATCCCAAGACAACCCAGGTGTTGTATAATAGTGGGCTGGGTCGAGCGTATAAATTTTCTGGCAAATTTCCCTGAAGTTTTGAAAAATATCTGCCAGCAAAAGAACGTCTGTCTTGAGGTACAGCTCCATATAGTCTTTAATGGTTTAGTAACCGAAATTAGACCAGACATTTTGGGCATGCGCAAAATCTTCTTCAGAACACTCTGAATTCGTTAGACTATTAAAGAACTTTGCTCGTGGAGGTAAAGAGCTCTCGCATTGAATCCAAATACTCGTAAGGGAACACTCCCTTCCTGCGAACAAGATTAAAATCATTGTCCAGGGGGAAGAAGCGCCTAACACACTCAAACTTTGAGTCATTTAGATTGGCACTTAGTGCATTTAAACTCGTTGCCATGAAACGATACGTATCAAGAAATCTAATTTCAAGATTTTTGTCGTGGGAGGCAATGTGTGTATATTTCGAGAGCGAAATATACAATTCTTTATTGAGGGGGAGAACCTTTATCTCACCCTCAACCTTATTCAATTCCCTTACGAATGAATGAGAGTCGTATTTAGAGAAATTATGGAAAAATACGGGGACAAATGGTGCAATTTGATAGTTAATGTTGCAGGCATTATGCGCTGCGCCTCTAAACTGGCCAGTTAAATGGCAGTGGTCCCTAACACGGTCAGCTCCTAATGATTTTTCACAGATATGGCAATTGATAGCCATTTTAAAGCGGTCTTCTTCAATCGGACTCATTACCATCGGCTTAATTGTCGAGAGATATGTGGTGTAAATGTCATTAACATCCCTTATTAGGGATTTAACGAAATTTACACCTGCATTATCCCCCGTCTCTAAAACAAATTTATCTAATGCCGAATTAAATGCGCATTTAATAAAGTATTAGAATGCTATGGGAACTTGTTCATTAGTTGCCACTACATTCTCGCTAACCCATATCGTTCGTTCTCGCATTCGCAACGGTCGTGTTTTTTTCTTGCGCCTCGATTTGTCTAATTTTTACTTATTTAAATCAATCTAATTTTCGATTTTATTGGCCTAAAAATTTTTATTACAACAGTGTGATTCATTTTCGGTTCTGTGAAACACATTGTTTTGTTAATTTATATTCTTTTAAATAAATTGTCATTTGAGTTTCAAATACAACAACAAACTGCAGCGCAAGCAAACTGATTGTCTTGTGCAGTTGCATTGTTTTGTTTTTGCATTTTTCGCTCTTGCTGACATTCCGCGCTCTAAAACTCTCTCCGCGCTACTATTGTTGTTGGTGTTGGTCGGCTGTTTTTGTTTTGTTTTTTCATCTTTCATTATTTTTTCCCGTTGCTTTTTTCGGTCGTCGCGCCCGCGCTGTTTATTGTTGGTATTGTTGTTGTAAGTACAAATCAGCATCAATCTAATTTTAACCCTAGTGTGCCTATTTTTTTTCATTAATTTTTTTTTTTTTTCCTTTCTTTTTCTCTTAGAGCAGAATATTTTTGTTTTATTACTCTATAATGTTTGTCTGCTATAAAAAAGACTGCCAGGTGCGTGCAAACGTAAAAATGGGATTCGTTTGCTGCTGGCTGTGTGACAATATGTCGCACGAAAAATGCGCTGGCCTCAACGGCCGTATTATCGACCTGATTGAGTCCAAATCAGGTTTAAAGTGGACTTGCGAGTCCTGCAGGGATGTTGAAAGAGACATGATGGGATTCATGAGGCAGACAAAGAGGGGCTTTGGAGATATCTTCGGCCAGTTTAAAAAACTGTCCGACGGATTCTCCGCTCTGGATAATGAGTTCAAAGCTATGAAGCTTTTGAACGAATCTCCAAGGCGTAAAAAAGCCAATTTTAGGCTGTCGATTGGCCCAAATGAACTTTCTGCCCCTGCAGAACTGCCCACTACATCCGCTAATTTACAATTAATTAATTTTTCATCCCCCTCTCCAAACATCAAAGACAGAAGTGACCAAACCAACATAGTTCCCATGGATGTTGCTCCTTCTGATCCCGAACCTTTTTCTGATTCGGTAGTTATTAGCCCTGTTGACACTGATCAACTTTCTGGTGCTAGTAAACCAACCGAATCAAATGGTCAATTATCCAAGGCTATTGCTCCATTGGAAGCTATAGCTAAGGTTCCAATTGTGACCCTTGTAGGTGTTCCACAGAAAAAACAAATATTTGTTTCTAGGCTTGCCCCTGATACTACATCTGACGATGTCAAGGCTTTTATTCTGGCTAAACTGAAAGCCAATATTACTGTGGAAAAATTCCAATTTTCATATATTCGGGAAATTTCGTCTTTTAAATTAAGTGTTCCGGCAGAACATTTCAGCAAAATTTGCTGTAAAGAGTTCTGGCCAGACCACTTAATCATTAAAGAATACACTGCGAAAAAGAAAAATCGGTCTCCGATTGCACTTCCGCCTCCTGCTGTCAATCTAAGCCCACCTCTTGCAGTCTCTGTTAGTACAAAAAACTAACATCTCCTACCTCCCTCTCACTTGGCTACCAGAATGTAAGAGGTCTTTGTAGCAAACTTTGTAATCTTTATCTTAGTAGCCTATCTTTTCATTTTCATGTCATAGCCTTCTCTGAGACATGGTTAAGGCCTGACATCCTAAATTCTGAAATACTATCTAACAAATTCTCTATCTATAGAAAAGACCGCACATCTCGTCGTGGTGGTGGTGTGCTTATTGCTGTTGATGCTGATCTATTCTCGGAGATAGTAATAACTAACTTTTGTACAGATATAGAATTTGTTGCCGTCAAATTGTGCATTAATGGTGTCTACCTTTTTATTACTTGTTCCTATATTCCTCCTTCCTCAGATAATTCTGTCTATTCGATGCACTTTTCTGCTATACATTCTGTCTCTTCTATGCTTTCCGATCGTGATTTTCTTGTAGTTCTGGGTGATTTCAATATTGCTGGAACTACGTGGATCTCTAGTCCTGATTCTAGCGTCTTGAGCTCCACGACCCAAAATGATTTTCTCGATAATTTATTTGGGATGTCATTATGTCAAATCAATGCTATCCCAAATTCTCTTAATAAAATGCTTGATCTTGTTTTTGTTTTGGATCAATCTTTCTTGTCTGTTTCCCGTACTGAGCCTATATCATGTCCGGAAGATCCCTATCACCCCACTTTAGAGGTGTTGATTGATTTACCTGCCCGGGTACTAAACCCTGGTAGTAAGCGTCCAGAGCGAGCTCGCCAATTTCGGAAAACCGACTTTAGCAAACTAACTCAGCTCTTATCCCAGACTGACTGGTCTCGGCTTTACATGTGTAGGGACATGGATAGAGCAATCGAGATTTTCTATTCTACTATAAACCATCTATTCGATTTATGCGTCCCGGTTTGTGATTCAGTTAGGTCTAACAATCCTATTTGGTTCACACGGGAATTAAACAATTTGAAGAATAGAAAGTCAAGGATGTACAAGAAGTTCAAGGAAACTGGCTCTTTCTTGGCTTACACTCAATATCTGATTGCTCGATCTAATTTCTCTGTCCTCAATAACCAATGTTATAAGGATTACTTGAAAAGTTGTAGAATACAGTTCCAGCGGGATCCTAAAAGTTTCTATAACTTCGTTAATGTGAAGCGTAAATCGTCAACACTACCATCAACTATATTTTTTGAAGAAGCGTCTGCTGACTCAGATCAGGCTATTGCCGATTTATTCGCAACATTTTTTCAAACTACTTATAGTTCGCAGAATTATGTTCCTGCTATGCCATATCCTTATCATGTAAATGTTTCTAACTGCATTTTTGGGCCTTTGATCACAGAAAGTTCACTACTAAAAGAGCTAATGGTTATCAAGCCCGTATTTTTACCGGGACCTGATGGAGTACCAGGCTGCGTGCTTAGATACTGTGCTGAAGGTCTCTCAAAGCCTTTGTATAAATTATTTTATTTGTCCGTGGAGTTAAGTTCATTTCCTAATATTTGGAAAGAATCATTTATTATTCCTCTCCTTAAAAAAGGAAACAAGTCTAATGTTCAAAACTATAGAGGTATTTCTAAGTTGTCCGCTATTCCCAAGATTTTCGAGAAGTTGATAACTTTTCAATTACAACATCTTTGTAGATCTGTAATTTCACCCTGCCAGCACGGGTTTATGAAATATAGATCTACTACCACTAACTTATTGGAATTCACGTCTTTTGTTATTAAAGGATTCCAAAATAAAATGCAAACCGATGTCATTTACACTGATTTCAGTAAAGCGTTTGACTCTGTCAATCATTCGCTTTTACTGCATAAGCTTCATCTTCTGGGATTTCCAAATAACTTAATTATCTGGATATCTAACTATTTATCCTTAAGAACCCAAAAAGTTTACTTCAAAGGTCTTGTCTCTAAACCTGTTCAAGTTACTTCCGGAGTACCACAAGGAAGTCACCTTGGTCCGTTATTATTCACCTTATTCATAAATGACCTTCCTTCTGTAATAAACCACTCTCGGGTACTGATGTACGCCGATGACGTAAAACTTTGCCTGTCGTCTACCAATTCTCTAGCTGCCCAAAGTTTGCAATCCGACCTTGACAGTTTCAAAACCTGGTGTCAAGTAAATTTATTAAATCTTAATTACAGTAAGTGCAAATTTATGTCCTTCTATAGACGAATGCCATTTTTTAATAATTATTTCCTTAATGGCAAACCCCTTGAGCGTATTGAGTCCGTTAACGATTTGGGTATTCTTCTTGATCCCAAGCTTAAGTTTAACAAGCATATTTCTTCTGTTGCAAATCGAGCTTTTGGAGTTCTGGGTTTCATAAAGCGCTGGTCGAAAGAATTTGACGATCCCTATGTTACTAAAACTCTATATACTTCACTTGTTCGCCCAATTCTTGAATATGGTTCTTGTATATGGTGTCCCCAATACAAGGTTCATCAGGATAGAATTGAATCTGTACAAAAACAATTTCTGCTTTTTGCCCTCCGGGGTCTTAACTGGAATACTAATTATCGCATGCCTTCCTACCATAGTAGACTTTTACTAATAAATCTTCCCTCACTTTCTAATCGTAGAACCATGCTTGGTGTAATCTTCTTACACAAACTAATTAATGGGGAAATTGATTCTTCCGAATTAATCAGCCAAATTAGTTTTGCGGTTCCGAGTAGAAATACGAGGAATTTTCTACCGCTATCTCTTGAAATGTGTCATAGTAACTATTCTATTCATAATCCTTTTCGTATCTTATGCTCTAATTATAATAATCTTTTCCGAATAATAAGTAAAGCTACTTCTATTCCTATCCTTAAAACTTTAGTCCTTTGTCATCTGTCAATTTGTTCGCGATCTTCGTCACCGCACGTTATGCGGCGCGCCCCTCGGTCGGTTGGGCGGGAGGTGGGTGGCATTTTGCCTGGGTCCGCGCGTTAACAAGCCCGTGCTTGGTATCGTTGGGCCACTTGAATGTACTGCTCGTTAGTACATCTACGTCCATACAATAAGAATAAGCATGCACTCGAAATCCGCATATACAACGAAGGGTACATCTAAGCTACGATTATAATTCTTAAAACTAACACTTGCTTTTTCCTCCGTTGGCAAGGTCGACACCATTTTCCCACACTGCTGCTTATGCTCTTCGTACAATTTCCTTGTGTGGGAGTAATTCAGGCAGGTAGCACAAAAGAATAGCTCTTCAATGTGGGCCGTTACCTGTTTGCGCACCAGTCTGAAAAATAAATTAAACAAAATTTATTAGTAATTTGACTACTATTAAGATGTAAACATTTTTTATAGTACATTCCTTGATAAATTCTTTATCCGTACGAAATGGGCTCGACCCTCCTCCTCTAACAACATTAGGCCAATGTGCGTCTCTTTCTCCTCCTCCGTCAGGTACAATGGCCCGATCACTGCTCCAATCTCCTCATCAAACCCAAAAACATTTATACTTATGCTGGGGTTTTGCCTCTCAAACACTTTGATTTGCTTCAAAGCGAGAGGAAACTCTAGCTGCTCGAAATTGAGAGTGAGCTGCTCACTAATTTCGATGTGTGTCGCTTGGATATCCTCTATCCCATAGCTGGCACATCTGCTCGGGTTGCCTTGACGTGTTTTCAAGGCGGAGATCAACGCCCACTTGAAACAGCATCGTCGCTGTTCCTAATGTTGATTAAAGCCTTTTTCGCCATTAAAATTTTCGGCAATGTAATCCAGCTGGATACTTTTATCGGTGTGTATTTATTTATATTCAGCTCCAGCAGAATAATTTTTGTTAGGCTCCAGCCACTCTCCCTCTCCTGGAATTCATCCATTTTTGCCTTAATGTGTGCAGCATGGTCCGTGAACATATCCTTTATATCGATCGCTCGGGTTATTACTCCCATTGAAGTGTGATGGGACTTTACAGACTTGATAACCTCTTCATCAACATATTTTGCATACTCCGCGAACAGCTCGAAGTTTGCTTTCGCGGAGGTATGTATATTCAAAATATTGTTGATTAATGGGAGTAATTCCCGTGACGCGTCATCCAGAAACTGCTCAGGCATCACAAGTCCTTCATTGGCATTGACAAATGCATATGTGTATATACGGTTTTTGAAACCGCTTGATGTTAAATACACATTGTTGCTCTCTGGTATAAATACCTGAGCCATGTGAGCATTTGATCGCAAATGCATGCTCCATTTTGCTATGATGACATGAATATTGCATGCATCGCAATATATCGTAGGCCTCGATATAGGGTTGGAGGAGGAAGGCCCGGTGGCAGAGGCGGTAGTAAACCGTTTTTTGTGGGCGGTGGGCTCGGTGACGTATGCGTTGGCAGAGGCGGTAGTAAACCGTCTCTTTAAGGCGGAAGACTCGGCGACGTGGGCATTGGCAGAGGCGGTAGTAAACCGTCTCTTGGCGTTGGCGAATGCATTAACGGCGGTGTTAGCGGTAGGTCCGTTGGGGGTGGGGGTCGGGTTAGCAGCGACGGTAGCGGTAGATCCGTTGGGGGTGGCGGTCGGGTTAACAGCGACGGTAGCGGTAGATCCGTTGGGGGTGGCGGTTAGGTTAGCAGCGGCGGTTACGTTAGCGGCGGTGGTAGCGGTAGGTCCGTTGGGGGTGGCGGTAAGTCCGTTGACGATAGCGGTAGGTCCGTTGACGATAGCGGTAGGTCCGTTGGGGGTGGCGGTTGGGTTAGCAGCGGCAGCCCGATAAACTACGTTATTAAAGTAGTTGGGAGTGGCGTTGCGATCCAATTGGGTGTTGAAACTCACATAGTTGCCCGAAGCAACATTGGAGTTGTTGTTGTTGTTGTTGCCGGCCATTGTTGATAATGTTTTTATTTTTATTTTATTGATTGTTTTTTAAAACACAAAGATTTACACATACACACACGCGTGGATTTTTATAGAGAAATATAAAAATTATAAACAATGAAATTGTTTAACACTTGAATGATTTTGCTTTATACGCACAAATACATTTTATACACACAATGATTTTGTTTATAAGACACAAAGATTGACTTTAGGTTTTTAGGACGCGATAGTACAGAGACTACTGATGCAGGCTCAATGGAAGTAAGGATCCTTTATAGCCTTAGGATTGCTATTTTTATTGCCATATTTACTTGTGAACTATTAAACATAGGCTCAAACAGGTTAGGAAGGGCGTAGGGCATAGGGCATAGGGCACGATCCTGTGCACCTACAATACAAAGTCATAAAACAACCAAAACAAACACTGAGCCTGTTATTAAAAATTGGCACGTAAACCCTAAGCCATAAAACTATAATAATTATGAGAAAACAAATCCAGAAGCCCATCTATACTCCTTGACCCTTGCCATACACACACCCGCCCTTGTCAGTAGGTGTCTATAGGCGTGAAATTTACGATCGAACCTTTGTGCATCGCTCTTGGGTTCCCACACCGTAAAGAAAAATGGGTTGTTAACACTCTTCAGAAAAGGGAGAGTAAATTAAATATTTGTAAGTCTGCGCACGTGCCTGATCGAACCCTTATCCCACCCCCGAAAAAGTAGCCGAACAAGCCGATGCGTGCACTTGTACGCACGTGATCTCATTAGCCCTCACACCTCAAATCTGAATTTTAATGATCGGCCCCTTACCAAATCCGAATTTTAATGATCGTCCCTTATCCCACCCCCGGAAAGGTAGTCGAACAAGACGATGCGTGCACTTGTGTGGACTTGTTCTCATAAGCCCTCACACCTCTAATCCGAATTTTAATGATCGGGCACCCTTCTGAAAAGGGACAAGCAATAAAATTTAACGACCACTTTCCTCAACTCCCCCCTCCACAAAAGGTCACATAGGACCATAAAACGATCGGTCTCCTCACCCCCTCTCCCTCAAAAAGGGTCACTTGCGCCCATAAAACGATCGGTTCCCTCACCTCCACCCCCGCAAAAAGAATCACGTAGCGCCATTAAATGATCGCTCCCCTCACTCCCACCACAAAAAGGGTCAGGAACCTACATATTAATTAAGATCACGTACCTGCACATCGAGGGTCACGTAGGGTCATAAATCATTAATTATTCACCCAGGGTAATAAAAGTGACAGCTACTTCCTGTCACAGAACATACAGCTCCCTACTACTAATCTCTTTGGAGGAAAATTTTAGTGTTGGTCAGATTCATCAGTATGCCTTTCATGGATAAACACAGAACCATCGAATTTAATCGTTTTTGTAGCTAATCGAGTTTCCGCTATTCAAGAGCTAACCCAAGGCATGGAGTGGCGCCACGTTCCCACTTCTCTCAATCCGGCGGACATACTCTCTAGAGGAGCTACACCGCATGAACTGTATAACTCGTCACTCTGGCCCCCAGTTCCTTTCTGTGAACAAATCGGACTGGCCGGCTTTCAACCAACTCTTTTAATACAATGCAGCATATATTCGCATATGTCTATAAATTCATACATAGAGTCAGACACCCTGTATTAACAGTGCTTGACATGCAACATGGTAGTCGTCTCTTATTACGTCTCGTCCAAAGCGCACATTTAGCAGAAGACATTAAAACGCTAAAAGCAAATAGAGCTGTCAAGCCATCCAGCTGCATCGCGGCTCTGAACCCATTTTTTGATGATCTTGGCCTTCTCAGAGTTGATGGTCGTTAATAAATTCCGCGCTGGACTTCGAAGCACGTCATCCAATAATTCTTCCAAGGCAGCATCCAATTACTAATTCGAAGGTAGACTGTATCGAGAGTGGTTGGAAAATGTGTCAGATGCTTTCGGGCCAAGCCTCGTTTAGTAGAGCACATCATGGCTGATCTTCCCAAAGAACGCTTGAATGGCTGCCGAGCTTTGGAAGTAACAGGCGTTGATTATTGCGGACACTTTTTCTACAAACCAGATGTTCGGAAGAAGGTTCCAGTCAAATGCCATATGAGCGTCTTCGTTTGTTTCACAACAAAGGCAGTACATCTGGAGTTGGTAAAGGATTTATCTACGGCTTCGTTCTTGAACGCGTTAAAGAAATTCATCTCCACTCGCTGCAAACCAGTCCTAATTTGGTGGTGCTAAGAACGAGCTACTAGAGTTAAAGCGACTATTTCTTAGCCGCAATCATATGGACGCAGTGTCAATTTTTGCTTGGCCGATACCATGGATTGGAAATTCATTCCCCCTCGATCACCACATTTTGGAGGCCTCTGGGAAGCAGCAGACAAGACAGCGAAACATAATTTTTATCGCGCTGTTGGTTCCTGTGATCTGAGTTTCGAAGAACTACGCACCCTTGTCTGTAGCATATCTTCGATTATTAATTCCAGGCCATTGCTTCCACTTTCAGAAAATCCTGATGACCTAGATGTGCTCACACCAACTCACTTCCTAACTGGTGGGCCCAACTCATCGTATTTTGCACACCTCAACAGGAGCGATGAAGAGAGCCGTAAACAAACTGTGCCTGCTCCCTATCAAAGACTCGGTTGAAAGGCTTCAACGGGGGAGAATGTTTGGCTACGCAGCCCAAACAACTGGAGTAATTTTGAATTGTTCACTCAGAACATCACACTACTTTTAGCTGCTCTGCGAAGCAACTGCTTAAGACATTCTTAAGCCCATTTTATTTAAGCTGCGCTCTCTTATCTTTGTCATAACCTTTTGCCTTGACATTCGGTCTTGGCTTTGTAATCGCTGCTGCGCAGCGAATCGTTCGTTTCGTGCATTTGGTTCGCATTGGTCACCTGCATTTCGCCTAACGAAGGTGGCACGTACCAATTCGGGTCCGCCTGCCTTAATCAAAAAGAAAATTTATAAAACTTTAAATAAACTTATATTATAAATTTTTAAAGGAAAGCATAAATTGTGTTATATATTTAACAAATTCCTAAAGTTATTGAAAAAGCTCAATAGCTCAACATTTGGTGACCCCGACGTGATCTTTTTTTATATACTTTTAAAGCTATTGAATTGTAAACAGTGTAACAGAGCAGCAGCTTGACATTTATCGCGCGTTATTTACATACATATATATATACAAGCAATTGCCGTTTGCTCTTTGCACTTCTTAGCTTGAGTGCGGCAAACTTTGCCGCTATCTATTTCGTTTGGTATTTATGTACAAGCGATCGCCGCTGCTTTGCATAACTGTTCTTGTACATAATCTTTGGCTGTTGTCAACGCTCGCTTGCAATGTCGCTTAACGCTTCAAGTCCAGTGCCCTCTGCAAACTGGGAGACTTTTTTGAAACGCAAGGCAATTTCAATTTATGAAAGCTTGAAGACGCTGCAAAATATGTTTGGCAACGTTTCTCTTGGCTCGTTTGATGAGTGCGGTCCAAGCGTTAGATTGAAGCAAATCGAGCGACTTCAGTCTAACTTTGATATTACTCATACAAGCCTTGAAGAGTTGGACTTAGATGAAATTCGTAGCCAATTGCGGTGCCTTGAAACGGAGATTAAAGGCGAATTAGCAAAACGCAATGCTCAAATGTTGCCTTGTTCGACTTTTCGTGAGCCCACCGCTATGCCGGCACAAGCAGTCAAATCAAAGGCAACGCCGGCGTTGCCTCCCTTTAAGCTGCCTACGTTTAGTGGTGGATATACTAATTGGGCTGACTTCTATTCTATGTTTACAACAGTCATTGAAAATCATCCTGATTTAGCAGATATTGAGAAGCTGCAACATCTTCGTTCGTGTCTCAGGGATTCGGCGTTGGACGCAATTCGATCGCTGGAAATCTCGAACGAGAACTATAGTATCGATCTCGATTTATTGGAAAAAGGCTTTAATAACAGACGTTTAGTTTTTCAGCCACACATTGTTGAGATACTGGGGCTCAAGAGGGTAGTTGTCGCTTTGAAAAGTTTGGGCAACACAGAGCAGATCGCTGGAGGTATAATTGTACAATTATTCTACAAAAGCTGGACCCAACTTCACAAGCCAAGTGGTAAGAGAAGCTAGAGGATTCGTCATTCGTAAGCCTGACACCATCGTGGGAACATATGGCAACGTTTCTGGAGCAGAGATGGCGGACCATGGAAACCGTAAATTTTGCTATGGCTAACTACGCCCCAAATACTCAGGTGGGAAAAAACAGAACAACTAACACAAGTAGATCGACATTTATCGCCACTAACAATGATAGCCCAGTCAGCGTTTTGTGTGATACATCTGGCCATATCATATACAATTGTTCTCGATTTGGAAGCTTGGCCCCTGCTGTATGACTCAGGGAAGCTAAGCGCTTTGCATTATGTTTGAATTGCTTAAAGAAAGGTCATCGATTGCGATCATGCAACTCTGGATGTTGTAGGACATGTGGAGCCAAACATCATTCGTTGCTCCACATAAACAATTCTTCCTCGTCCTCGGGACAGCCTATTTCAGCTGTCAATACCCATTCCTCTTTTTCTAATTCGTCGCCATCTGCATCCACGTCTCTTGTTGCCCAGTACCTCAGCAGTGATGTTGTCCTGTTAGCCACTGCTATGGTTCTTGTCAAAAATCGATCCGGCACATTACTACCGAGTCGTGCCCTTTTGGACTCTGGCTCCCAACTTCATCTGATAACTTCTCGTCTTGCTCAGCAGCTTCAATTACGAAAGAATAAATCATCAGCCATTGTCTCTGGTCTTGGAGATTCTCGTTTTGCCACAGAAGGCACCACGGTCACTGTCACTCTTCAATCCCAAGTCTCACAGTAGCACATAACATAACTGATAGCCAACCATGTTTCGCACTTAATACCGCAAATTGGCACATTCCCGCTAACATAAGACTCGCAGATCCATTCTTCTTTGCGCCCCAACTCGTGGGCTTACTGCTAAGAGCTAGCCTATTTTATAAACTTCACTGTGTTGGTCAGATAAAGCTTCTTCCAGGGCTGCCATGCATTCAGAAGACTAGACTTGGTTGGGTAGTCTCAGGAGGTGGACCTCGGTTAGGTGGCTCCACGTTGATCACAAAACAGACTACCGCCGATATGTGAAGAACATTTCGTTAGCACATTCCCCAGATTACCTAATGATCAATACTCGGTGCGTTTACCCGTTAAGCGAAGTTTGGAGCTATTAGGGAACTCGTATCAACAAGTTTCGTCGTTTTCTGGCTCTTGAAAGAAAACTAAAAAATCGTCCTGATCGCAAGGTTGAACATTCACAATTTTTAAAGGAATATTTAGATCTTGGTCATATGTCGCCCGTCGCTCCAGAGTCCCTGGGACTCTGCAAATATTTTCTGCCGCACCATTGTGTGTTTAAAGAGGATAGTTCTACGACAAAGCTGAGAGTCGTGTTTGACGGTTCCGCAGCCACCTCATCAGGATATTCATTAAATGAACTGTTAATGGCTGGACCTGTCATTCAAAGCTCATTATTTCATATAATTCTTCGCTTTTGTACATTTCCTGTTGCCTTAACAGGGGACATAGGAAAAATGTATCACTGAGTACGCGTTACAACACCGGATGATTTTCTCCAATGTATTTTGTGGCAAGACTCGCCTAACGATGATATAAAGATTTTTAAATTGGATACAGTTATATATGGCACAAAACCAGGATCGTTTCTATCTATTCGTGCCATGCCTCAACTGTCCATGGATTAAGAAAATGCTTTTCCCATTGGATCTCGGATCTTAAGGCGCGATTTCTATGTGAACGATCTCATTTCTGGTGGGGATTCGATTCAAGAAGCAATCGAAATTCTTAAACAGGCGTCTGGCATTTTGGCGAACGGCGGTTTTAAGCTGCGGAAATGGTGCTCTAGCCATTCTTCTGTGCTGCATGGTATAGCAAAGGAAGATAGGGAATCTTTTCTTAAGTTTGATGATGGGATCGACATAACTGAAACTCTCGGACTCGCTTTCTCTTTCATTCAGCCAAGATCAAAGCCATATAAGAGATCGATTCTCTCAACTATAGCCCGTTTATACGACCCAGTTGGACTTATAGGGCCGGTAATATCGAAGGCTAAGATCTTCTTACAGCAGATTTGGAAAGAAAGGCTCAATTGGGACGAAAGCGTACCATCGGCTTGGCATGATCTCTGTAGCAGTTTTGAGAAGGCGCAGTTGTTTAAATTCCCGCAGCTTGTCTTAACAACTTCGGCAGAGGTAGAAGTGCTTGGTTTCTGCGATGCCAGCATCGAAGCATATGGAGCCTGCATTTATATAATTTCTCGACGGCATCTGTATAGTGGTCAGCTGTTATGCTCCAAGTCTCGAGTAGCTCCTTTGAAAACAATTACAGTTCCAAAGCTAGAACTCTATGGTGCCGTTCTATTAGCTAATCTCATGCATGAAATATCGAGGATCAATCTCTTTGGAGGAAAATTTTACTGTTGGTCAGATTCATCCGTATGCCTTTCATGGATAAACACAGAACCATCGAATTTAAACGTTTTTGTAGCTAATCGAGTTTCCGCTATTCAAGAGCTAACCCAAGGCATGGAGTGGCGCCACGTTCCCACTTCCCTCAATCCGGCGGACATACTCTCTAGAGGAGCTACACCGCATGAACTATATAACTCGTCACTCTGGCCCCCAGTTCCTTTCTGTGAACAATTCGGACTGGCCGGCTGCTTGTCTCGCAGAAAAACCAAAGCTCCTTCTTGTTGCATCCCCCTTAGTCGACCTTATCTGCCACTTGTAAATACGCCAACTCTTTTAATACAATGCAGCATATATTCGCATATGTCTATAAATTCATACATAGAGTCAGACACCCTGGATTATCAGTGCTAGCCATGCAACATGGTAGTCGTCTCTTGTTACGTCTCGTCCAAAGCGCACATTTAGCAGAAGACATTAAAACGCTAAAAGCAAATAGAGCTGTCAGGCCATCCAGCTGCATCGCGGCTCTGAACCCATTTTTGGATAATCTTGGCCTTCTCAGAGTTGATGGTCGTTAAAAAACTCCGCGCTGGACTTCGAAGCACGTCATCCAATAATTCTTCCAAGGCAGCATCCAATTACTAATTCGCTCATTTTAAACTTTCATGAACGGAACCTACACGCTGGTCCACGGGCACTTCTTGCTCATATTCGTCTGCAGTATTGGCCGATTGGCGGAAGGTAGACTGTATCGAGAATGGTTGGAAAATGTGTCAGATGCTTTCGGGCCAAGCCTCGTTTAGTAGAGCACATCATGGCTGATCTTCCCAAAGAACGCTTGAATGGCTGCCGAGCTTTCGAAGTCACAGGCGTTGATTATTGCGGACCATTTTTCAACAAACCAGATGTTCGGAATAAGGCTCCAGTCAAATGCCATATGAGCGTCTTCGTTTGTTTGACAACAAAGGCAGTACATCTGGAGTTGGTAAAGGATTTATCTACGGCTTCGTTCTTCAACGCGTTAAAGAGATTCATCTCCACTCGCTGCAAACCAGTCCAAATTTGGTGGTGCTAAGAACGACCTACTAGAGTTAAAGCGACTATTTCTCAGCCGCAATCATATGGACGCAGTGTCAAATTTTTGCTTGGCCGATACCATCGGTTGGAAATTCATTCCCCCTCGATCACCACATTTTGGAGGCCTCTGGGAAGCAGCAGTCAAGACAGCGAAGCTGTGCATACTCCCTATCAAGGACTCGGTTGAAAGCCCATGTCTTTCAACGGGGGAGAATGTTTGGCTACGCAGCCCAAGCAACTGGAGTAATTTTGAATTGTTCACTCAGAACATCACACTACTTTTAGCTGCTCTGCGAAGCAACTGCTTAAGCCACTCTTAAGCCCATTTTATTTAAGCTGCGCTCTCTTATCTTTGTTATAACCTTTTGCCTTGACATTCGGTCTTGGCTTTGTAATCTCTGCTGCGCAGCGAATCGTTCGTTTCGTGCATTTGGATCGCATTGGTCATCTGCATTTCGCCTAACGTTGTAAAATACAAAATTCGTCGTTTGAAGGGGGCACGTACCAATTCGGGTCCGCCTGCCTTAGTCAAAAAAAAACTTTATAAAACTTTAAGTAAACTTCTATTATAATTTATTATAGGAAAGCCTAAATTGTGTTATATATTTATCAAATTCCTAAAGTTATTGAAAAAGCTCAATAGCTCAACATTTGGTGACCCCGACGTGATCTTTTTTTATATACTTTTAAAACTATTGATAAAAGAAAGTGTAACAGAGCAGCTTGACATTTATCGCGCGTTTTTTACATACATATATACAAGCAGTTGCCGTTTGCTCTTTGCACTTCTTAGCTTGAGTGCGGCAAACTTTGCCGCTATCTATTTCGTTCGGTATTTATGTACAAGCGATCGCCGCTGCTTTGCATAACTGTTCTTGTACATAATCTTTGGCTGTTGTCAACGCTCGCTTGCAATGTCGCTTAACGCTTCAAGTCCAGTGCCCTCTGCAAACAGGGTGACTTTTTTAAAACGCAAGGCAATTTCAATTTATGAAAGCTTGAAGACGGTGCAAAATATGTTTGGCAACGTTTCTCTTGGCTCGTTTGATGAGTGCGGTCCAAGCGTTAGATTGAAGCAAATTGAGCGACTTCAGTCTAACTTTGATATTACTCATACAAGCCTTGAAGAGCTGGACTTAGATGAGATTCGTAGCCAATTGCGGGAAGATTTTGATGAATTAGTAGTGTGCCTTGAAACGGAGATTAAAGGCGAATTAGCAAAACGCAATGCTCAAATGTTGCCTTGTTCGACTTTTCGTGAACCCACCGCTATGCCGGCACAAGCAGTCAAATCAAAGGCAACGCCGGCGTTGCCTCCTTTTAAGTTGCCTACGCTTAGTGGTGGATATACTAATTGGGCTGACTTCTATTCTATGTTTACAACAGTCATAGAAAATCATCCTGATTTAGCAGATATTGAGAAGCTGCAACATCTTCGTTCGTGTCTCAGGGATTCAGCGTTGGACGCAATTCGATCGCTGGAAATCTCGAACGAGAACTATAGTATCGACCTCGATTTATTGGAAAAAGGGTTTAATAACAGACGTTTAGTTTTTCAGGCACACATTGCTGAGATACTGGGGCTCAAGAGGGTAGTTGTCGGATCGAGCGTGGTTCTGAGGGAGCTGTCCGATCAATTAAATGCTCACATACGCGCATTGAAAAGTTTGGGCAACACAGAGCAGATCGCTGGAGGTATAATTGTGCAGATTATTCTACAAAAGATTATTCACAAGCCAAGTGTGAAGAGAAGCTAGAGGATTCGTCATTCGTAAACCTGACACCATCGTGGGAACATATGGCAACGTTTCTGGAGCAGAGATGGCGGACCATGGAAACCGCAAATTTTGCTATGGCTAACTACGCCCCAAATACTCAACTAACACAAGTAGATCGACATTTATCGCCACTAACAATGATAGCCCAGTCAGCGTTTTGTGTGATACATCTGGCCATATCATATACAATTGTTCTCGATTTGGAAGCTTGGCCCCTGCTGTATGACTCAGGGAAGCTAAGCGCTTTGCATTATGTTTGAATTGCTTAAAGAAAGGTCATCGATTGCGATCATGCAACTCTGGATGTTGTAGGACATGTGGAGCCAAACATCATTCGTTGCTCCACATAAACAATTCTTCCTCGTCCTCGGGACAGCCTATTTCAGCTGTCAATACCCATTCCTCTTTTTCTAATTCGTCGCCATCTGCATCCACGTCTCTTGTTGCCCAGTACCTCAGCAGTGATGTTGTCCTGTTAGCCACTGCTATGGTTCTTGTCAAAAATCGATCCGGCACATTACTACCGAGTCGTGCCCTTTTGGACTCTGGCTCCCAACTTCATCTGATAACTGCTCGTCTTGCTCAGCAGCTTCAATTACGAAAGAATAAGTCATCATCCATTGTCTCTGGTCTTGGAGATTCTCGTTTTGCCACAGAAGGCACTCTTCAATTCCAAGTCTCACAGTAGCACATAACATAACTGATAGCCAACCATGTTTCGCACTTAATACCGCAAATTGGCACATTCCCGCTAACATAAGACTCGCAGATCCATTCTTCTTTGCGCCCCAACTCGTGGGCTTACTGCTAAGAGCTAGCCTATTTTATAAACTTCACTGTGTTGGTCAGATAAAGCTTCTTCCAGGGCTGCCATGCATTCAGAAGACTAGACTTGGTTGGGTAGTCTCAGGAGGTGGACCTCGGTTAGGTGGCTCCACGTTGATCACAAAACAGACTACCGCCGATATGTGAAGAACATTTCGTTAGCACATTCCCCAGACTACCTAATGATCAATACTCGGTGCGTTTACCCGTTAAGCGAAGTTTGGAGCTATTAGGGAACTCGTATCAACAAGTTTCGTCGTTTTCTGGCTCTTGAAAGAAAACTAAAAAATCGTCCTGATCGCAAGGTTGAACATTCACAATTTTTAAAGGAATATTTAGATCTTGGTCATATGTCGCCCGTCGCTCCAGAGTCCCTGGGACTCTGCAAATATTTTCTGCCGCACCATTGTGTGTTTAAAGAGGATAGTTCTACGACAAAGTTGAGAGTCGTGTTTGACGGTTCCGCAGCCACCTCATCAGGATATTCATTAAATGAACTGTTAATGGCTGGACCTGTCATTCAAAGCTCATTATTTCATATAATTCTTCGCTTTTGTACATTTCCTGTTGCCTTAACAGGGGACATAGGAAAAATGTATCACTGAGTACGCGTTACAACACCGGATGATTTTCTCCAATGTATTTTGTGGCAAGACTCGCCTAACGATGATATAAAGATTTTTAAATTGGATACAGTTATATATGGCACAAAAGCAGGATCGTTTCTATCTATTCGTGCCATGCCTCAACTGTCCATGGATTAAGAAAATGCTTTTCCCATTGGATCTCGGATCTTAAGGCGCGATTTCTATGTGAACGATCTCATTTCTGGTGGGGATTCGATTCAAGAAGCAATCGAAATTCTTAAACAGGCGTCTGGCATTTTGGCGAACGGCGGTTTTAAGCTGCGGAAATGGTGCTCTAGCCATTCTTCTGTGCTGCATGGTATAGCAAAGGAAGATAGGGAATCTTTTCTTAAGTTTGATGATGGGATCGACATAACTGAAACTCTCGGACTCGCTTTCTCTTTCATTCAGCCAAGATCAAAGCCATATAAGAGATCGATTCTCTCAACTATAGCCCGTTTATACGACCCAGTTGGACTTATAGGGCCGGTAATATCGAAGGCTAAGATCTTCTTACAGCAGATTTGGAAAGAAAGGCTCAATTGGGACGAAAGCGTACCATCGGCTTGGCATGATCTCTGTAGCAGTTTTGAGAAGGCGCAGTTGTTTAAATTCCCGCAGCTTGTCTTAACAACTTCGGCAGAGGTAGAAGTGCTTGGTTTCTGCGATGCCAGCATCGAAGCATATGGAGCCTGCATTTATATAATTTCTCGACGGCATCTGTATAGTGGTCAGCTGTTATGCTCCAAGTCTCGAGTAGCTCCTTTGAAAACAATTACAGTTCCAAAGCTAGAACTCTGTGGTGCCGTTCTATTAGCTAATCTCATGCATGAAATATCGAGGATCAATCTCTTTGGAGGAAAATTTTACTGTTGGTCAGATTCATCCGTATGCCTTTCATGGATAAACACAGAACCATCGAATTTAAACGTTTTTGTAGCTAATCGAGTTTCCGCTATTCAAGAGCTAACCCAAGGCATGGAGTGGCGCCACGTTCCCACTTCCCTCAATCCGGCGGACATACTCTCTAGAGGAGCTACACCGCATGAACTATATAACTCGTCACTCTGGCCCCCAGTTCCTTTCTGTGAACAATTCGGACTGGCCGGCTGCTTGTCTCGCAGAAAAACCAAAGCTCCTTCTTGTTGCATCCCCCTTAGTCGACCTTATCTGCCACTTGTAAATACGCCAACTCTTTTAATACAATGCAGCATATATTCGCATATGTCTATAAATTCATACATAGAGTCAGACACCCTGGATTATCAGTGCTAGCCATGCAACATGGTAGTCGTCTCTTGTTACGTCTCGTCCAAAGCGCACATTTAGCAGAAGACATTAAAACGCTAAAAGCAAATAGAGCTGTCAGGCCATCCAGCTGCATCGCGGCTCTGAACCCATTTTTGGATAATCTTGGCCTTCTCAGAGTTGATGGTCGTTAAAAAACTCCGCGCTGGACTTCGAAGCACGTCATCCAATAATTCTTCCAAGGCAGCATCCAATTACTAATTCGCTCATTTTAAACTTTCATGAACGGAACCTACACGCTGGTCCACGGGCACTTCTTGCTCATATTCGTCTGCAGTATTGGCCGATTGGCGGAATGTAGACTGTATCGAGAATGGTTGGAAAATGTGTCAGATGCTTTCGGGCCAAGCCTCGTTTAGTAGAGCACATCATGGCTGATCTTCCCAAAGAACGCTTGAATGGCTGCCGAGCTTTCGAAGTCACAGGCGTTGATTATTGCGGACCATTTTTCAACAAACCAGATGTTCGGAATAAGGCTCCAGTCAAATGCCATATGAGCGTCTTCGTTTGTTTGACAACAAAGGCAGTACATCTGGAGTTGGTAAAGGATTTATCTACGGCTTCGTTCTTCAACGCGTTAAAGAGATTCATCTCCACTCGCTGCAAACCAGTCCAAATTTGGTGGTGCTAAGAACGACCTACTAGAGTTAAAGCGACTATTTCTCAGCCGCAATCATATGGACGCAGTGTCAAATTTTTGCTTGGCCGATACCATCGGTTGGAAATTCATTCCCCCTCGATCACCACATTTTGGAGGCCTCTGGGAAGCAGCAGTCAAGACAGCGAAACATGATTTTTATCGCGCTGTTGGTTCCTGTGCTCTGAGTTTCGAAGAACTACGCACCCTTGTCTGCAGTATATCTTCGATTATTAATTCCAGGCCATTGCTTCCACTTTCAGAAGATCCTGCTGACCTAGATGTGCTCACACCAACTCACTTCCTAACTGGTGGGCCCAACTCATCGTATTTTGCACACCTCAACAGGAGCGATGAAGAGAGCCGTAAACAAGCTGTGCCTACTCCCTATCAAGGACTCGGTTGAAAGCCCATGTCTTTCAACGGGGGAGAATGTTTGGCTACGCAGCCCAAGCAACTGGAGTAATTTTGAATTGTTCACTCAGAACATCACACTACTTTTAGCTGCTCTGCGAAGCAACTGCTTAAGCCACTCTTAAGCCCATTTTATTTAAGCTGCGCTCTCTTATCTTTGTTATAACCTTTTGCCTTGACATTCGGTCTTGGCTTTGTAATCTCTGCTGCGCAGCGAATCGTTCGTTTCGTGCATTTGGATCGCATTGGTCATCTGCATTTCGCCTAACGTTGTAAAATACAAAATTCGTCGTTTGAAGGGGGCACGTACCAATTCGGGTCCGCCTGCCTTAGTCAAAAAAAAACTTTATAAAACTTTAAGTAAACTTCTATTATAATTTATTATAGGAAAGCCTAAATTGTGTTATATATTTATCAAATTCCTAAAGTTATTGAAAAAGCTCAATAGCTCAACATTTGGTGACCCCGACGTGATCTTTTTTTATATACTTTTAAAACTATTGATAAAAGAAAGTGTAACAGAGCAGCTTGACATTTATCGCGCGTTTTTTACATACATATATACAAGCAGTTGCCGTTTGCTCTTTGCACTTCTTAGCTTGAGTGCGGCAAACTTTGCCGCTATCTATTTCGTTCGGTATTTATGTACAAGCGATCGCCGCTGCTTTGCATAACTGTTCTTGTACATAATCTTTGGCTGTTGTCAACGCTCGCTTGCAATGTCGCTTAACGCTTCAAGTTTTTAAAACGCAAGGCAATTTCAATTTATGAAAGCTTGAAGACGGTGCAAAATATGTTTGGCAACGTTTCTCTTGGCTCGTTTGATGAGTGCGGTCCAAGCGTTAGATTGAAGCAAATTGAGCGACTTCAGTCTAACTTTGATATTACTCATACAAGCCTTGAAGAGCTGGACTTAGATGAGATTCGTAGCCAATTGCGGGAAGATTTTGATGAATTAGTAGTGTGCCTTGAAACGGAGATTAAAGGCGAATTAGCAAAACGCAATGCTCAAATGTTGCCTTGTTCGACTTTTCGTGAACCCACCGCTATGCCGGCACAAGCAGTCAAATCAAAGGCAACGCCGGCGTTGCCTCCTTTTAAGTTGCCTACGCTTAGTGGTGGATATACTAATTGGGCTGACTTCTATTCTATGTTTACAACAGTCATAGAAAATCATCCTGATTTAGCAGATATTTAGAAGCTGCAACATCTTCGTTCGTGTCTCAGGGATTCGGCGTTGGACGCAATTCGATCGCTGGAAATCTCGAACGAGAACTATAGTATCGACCTCGATTTATTGGAAAAAGGGTTTAATAACAGACGTTTAGTTTTTCAGGCACACATTGTTGAGATACTGGGGCTCAAGAGGGTAGTTGTCGGATCGAGCGTGGTTCTGAGGGAGCTGTCCGATCAATTAAATGCTCACATACGCGCTTTGAAAAGTTTGGGCAACACAGAGCAGATCGCTGGAGGTATAATTGTGCAGATTATTCTACAAAAGCTGGACCCAACTTCACAAGCCAAGTGGGAAGAGAAGCTAGAGGATTCGTCGTTCGTCAACCTGACACCATCGTGGGAACATATGGCAACGTTTTTGGAGCAGAGATGGCGGACCATGGAAACCGTAAATTTTGCTATGGCTAACTACGCCCCAAATACTCAGGGGGGTAAAAACAGAACAACTAACACAAGTAGATCGACATTTATCGCCACTAACAATGAAAGCCTAGTCAGCGTTTTGTGTGATACATCTGGCCATATCATATACAATTGTTCTCAATTTGAATTGTTTGAATTGCTGAAAGAAAGGTCATCGATTGCGATCATGCAACTCTGGATGTTGTAGGACATGTGGAGACAAACATCATTCGTTGCTCCACATAAACAATTCTTCCTCGTCCTCGGGACAGCCTATTTCAGCTGTCAATACCCATTCCTCTTTTTCTAATTCGTCGCCATCTGCATCCACCTCTCTTGTTGCCCAGTACCTCAGCAGTGATGATGTCCTGTTAGCCACTGCTATGGTTCTTATCAAATATCGATCCGGCACATTAATACCGTGTCGTGCCCTTTTGGACTCTGGCTCCCAGCTTCATCTGATAACTTCTCGTCTTGCTCAGCAGCTTCAATTACGAAAGAATAAATCATCAGCCATTGTCTCTGGTCTTGGAGATTCTCGTTTTGCCACAGAAGGCACCACGGTCACTGTCACTCTTCAATCCCAAGTCGCACAGTAGCACATAACATAACTGATAGCCAACCATGTTTCGCACTTAATACCGCAAATTGGAACATTCCCGCTAACATAAGACTCGCAGATCCATTCTTCTTTGAGCCTTAACTCGTGGACTTACTGCTAGGAGCTAGCGTATTTTATGAACTTCACTGTGTTGGTCAGATAAAGCTTCTTCCAGGGCTGCCATGCATTCAGAAGACTAGACTTGGTTGGGTAGTGTCAGGAGGTGGACCTCGGTTAGGTGGCTCCACGTTGATCGCAAATCAGACTACCGCCGATATGTGAAGAATATTTCGTTAGCACATTCTCCAGATTACCTAATGATCAATACTCGGTGCGTTTACCCGTTAAGCGAAGTTTGGAGCTATTGGGGAACTCGTATCAACAAGCTTTTCGTCGTTTTCTGGCTCTTGAAAGAAAACTAAAATATCGTCCTGATCTCAAGGTTGAACATTCACAATTTTTAAAGGAATATTTAGATCTTGGTCATATGTCGCCCGTCGCTCCAGAGTCCCTGGGACTCTTCAAATATTTTCTGCCGCACCATTGTGTGTTTAAAGAGGACAGTTCTACGACAAAGTTGAGAGTCGTGTTTGACGGTTCCGCAGCCACCTCATCAGGATATTCATTAAATGAACTGTTAATGGATGGACCTGTCATTCAAAGCTCATTATTTCATATAATTCTTCGCTTTCGTACATTTCCTGTTGCCTTAACAGGGGACATAGGAAAAATGTATCGTTGCGTACGCGTTACAACACCGGATGATTTTCTCCAATGTATTTTGTGGCAAGACTCGCCTAACGATGATATAAAGATTTTTAAATTGGATACAGTTATATATGGCACAAAACCAGCATCGTTTCTATCTATTCGTGCCATGCCTCAACTGTCCATGGATGAAGAAAATGCTTTTCCCATTGGATCTCGGATCTTATAGGGAATCTTTTCTTAAGTTTTATGATGGGATCGACATAACTGAAACTCTCGGACTCGCTTGGGATTCAACCTCGGATCAACTGTTGTTCTCCTTCTCTTTCATTCAGCCAAGATCAAAGCCATATAAGAGATCGATTCTCTCAACTATAGCCCGTTTATACGACCCACTTGGACTTATAGGACCGGTAATATCGAAGGCTAAGATCTTCTTACAGCAGATTTGGAAAGAAAGGCTCAATTGGGACGAAAGCGTGCCATCAGGATTAGCATCGGCTTGGCATGATCTCTGTAGCAGTTTTGAGAAGGCGCAGTTGTTTAAATTCCCGCAGCTTGTCTTAACAACTTCGGCAGAGGTAGAAGTGCTTAGTTTCTGCGATGCCAGCATCGAAGCATATGGAGCCTGCATTTATATAATTTCTCGACGGCATCTGTATAGTGGTCAGCTGTTATGCTCCAAGTCTCGAGTAGCTCCTTTGAAAACAATTACAGTTCCAAAGCTAGAGCTCTGTGGTGCCGTTCTATTAGCTAATCTCATGCATGAAATATCGAGGATCAATCTCTTTGGAGGAAAATTTAATGTTGGTCAGATTCATCCGTATGCCTTTCATGGATAAACACAGAACCATCGAATTTAAACGTTTTTGTAGCTAATCGAGTTTCCGCTATTCAAGAGCTAACCCAAGGCATGGAGTGGCGCCACGTTCCCACTTCCCTCAATCCGGCGGACATACTCTCTAGAGGAGCTACACCGCATGAACTATATAACTCGTCACTCTGGCCCCCAGTTCCTTTCTGTGAACAATTCGGACTGGCCGGCTTCTTGTCTCGCAGAAAAACCAAAGCTCCTTCTTGTTGCATCCCCCTTAGTCGACCTTATCTGCCACTTGTAAATACGCCAACTCTTTTAATACAATGCAGCATATATTCGCATATGTCTATAAATTCATACATAGAGTCAGACACCCTGGATTATCAGTGCTTGCCATGCAACATGGTAGTCGTCTCTTGTTACGTCTCGTCCAAAGCGCACATTTAGCAGAAGACATTTAAACGCTAAAAGCAAATAGAGCTGTCAGGCCATCCAGCTGCATCGCGGCTCTGAACCCATTTTTGGATAATCTTGGCCTTCTCAGAGTTGATGGTCGTTAAAAAACTCCGCGCTGGACTTCGAAGCACGTCATCCAATAATTCTTCCAAGGCAGCCAATTACTAATTCGCTCATTTTAAACTTTCATGAATGGAACCTACACGCTTGTCCACGGGCACTTCTTGCTCATATTCGTCTGCAGTATTGGCCGATTGGCGGAAGGTAGACTGTATCGAGAGTGGTTGGGAAATGTGTCAGATGCTTTCAGGCCAAGCCTCGTTTAGTAGAGCACATCATGGCTGATCTTCCCAAAGAACGCTTGAATGGCTGCCGAGCTTTCGAAGTCACAGTCGTTGATTATTGCGGACCATTTTTCAACAAACCAGATGTTCGGAATAAGGCTCCAGTCAAATGCCATATGAGCGTCTTCGTTTGTTTCACAACAAAGGCAGTTAATCTGGAGTTGGTAAAGGATTTATCGACGGCTTCGTTCTTGAACGCGTTAAAGAGATTCATCTCCACTCGCTGCAAACCAGTCCAAATTTGGTGGTGCTAAGAACGACCTACTAGAGTTAAAGCGACTATTTCTCAGCCGCAATCATATGGACGCAGTGTCAAATTTTTTCTTGGCCGATTGGAAATTCATTCCCCCTCGATCACCACATTTTGGAGGCCTCTGGGAAGCAGCAGTCAAGACAGCGAAACATGATTTTTATCGCGCTGTTGGTTCCTGTGCTCTGAGTTTCGAAGAATTAATTCCAGGCCATTGCTTCCACTTTCAGAAGATCCTGCTGACCTAGATGTGCTCACACCAACTCACTTCCTAACTGGTGGGCCCAACTCATCGTATTTTGCACACCTCAACAGGAGCGATGAAGAGAGCCGTAAACAAGCTGTGCCTGCTCCCTATCAAGGACTCGGTTGAAAGCCCATGTCTTTCAACGGGGGAGAATGTTTGGCTACGCAGCCCAAGCAACTGGAGTAATTTTGAATTGTTCACTCAGAACATCACACTCCTTTTAGCTGCTCTGCGAAGCAACTGCTTAAGCCACTCTTAAGCCCATTTTATTTAAGCTGCGCTCTCTTAACTTTGTTATAACCTTTTGCCTTGACATTCGGTCTTGGCTTTGTAATCTCTGCTGCGCAGCGAATCGTTCGTTTCGTGCATTTGGTTCGCATTGGTCATCTGCATTTCGCCTAACGTTGTAAAATACAAAATTCGTCGTTTGAAGGGGGCACGTACCAATTCGGGTCCGCCTGCCTTAATCAAAAACAAACTTTATAAAACTTTAAATAAACTTATATTATAATTTATTACAGGAAAGCCTAAATTGTGTTATATATTTATCAAATTCCTAAAGTTATTGAAAAAGCTCAATAGCTCAACATTTGGTGACCCCGACGTGATCTTTTTTTATATACTTTTAAAACTATTGATAAAAGAAAGTGTAACAGAGCAGCTTGACATTTATCACGCGTATTTTACATACATATATACAAGCAGTTGCCGTTTGCTCTTTGCACTTCTTAGCTTGAGTGCGGCAAACTTTGCCGCTATCTATTTCGTTCGGTATTTATGTACAAGCGATCGCCGCTGCTTTGCATAACTGTTCTTGTACATAATCTTTGGCTGTTGTCAACGCTCGCTTGCAATGTCGCTTAACGCTTCAAGTCCAGTGCCCTCTGCAAACAGGGTGACTTTTTTAAAACGCAAGGCAATTTCAATTTATGAAAGCTTGAAGACGGTGCAAAATATGTTTGGCAACGTTTCTCTTGGCTCGTTTGATGAGTGCGGTCCAAGCGTTAGATTGAAGCAAATCGAGCGACTTCAGTCTAACTATGATATTACTCATACAAGCCTTGAAGAGCTGGACTTAGATGAGATTCGTAGCCAATTGCGGGAAGATTTTGATGAATTAGTAGTGTGCCTTGAAACGGAGATTAAAGGCGAATTAGCAAAACGCAATGCTCAAATGTTGCCTTGTTCGACTTTTCGTGAACCCACCGCTGTGCCGGCACAAGCAGTCAAATCAAAGGCAACGCCGGCGTTGCCTCCTTTTAAGTTGCCTACGCTTAGTGGTGGATATACTAATTGGGCTGACTTCTAGTCTATGTTTACAACAGTCATAGAGAATCATCCTGATTTAGCAGATATTGAGAAGCTGCAACATCTTCGGTCGTGCCTCAGGGATTCGGCGTTGGACGCAATTCGATCGCTGGAAATATTGAACGAGAACTAAAGTATCGATCTCGATTTATTGGAAAAAGGCTTTAATAACAGACGTTTAGTTTTTCAGGCACACATTGTTGAGATACTGGGGCTCAAGAGGGTAGTTGTCGGATCGAGCGGGGCTCTGAGGGAGCTGTCCGATCAATTAAATGCTCACATACGTGCTTTGAAAAGTTTGGGCAAGACAGAGCAGATCGCTGGAGGTATAATTGTGCAGATTATTCTACAAAAGCTGGACCCAACTTCACAAGCCAAGTGGGAAGAGAAACTGGAGGATTCGTCATTCGTCAACCTGACACCATCATGGGAACATATGGCAACGTTTTTGGAGCAGAGATGGCGGACCATGGAAACCGTAAATTTTGCTATGGCTAACTACGCCCCAAATACCCAGGTGGGAAAAAACAAAACAACTAACACAAGTAGATCGACATTTATCGCCACTAACAATGATAGCCCAGTCAGCGTTTTGTGTGATACATCTGGCCATATCATATACAATTGTTCTCGATTTGAATTGTTTGAATTGCTTAAAGAAAGGTCATCGATTGCGATCATGCAACTCTGGATGTTGTAGGACATGTGGAGACTAACATCATTCGTTGCTCCACATAAACAATTCTTCCTCGTCCTCGGGACAGCCTATTTCAGCTGTCAATACCCATACCTCTTTTTCTAATTCGTCGCCATCTGCATCCACCTCTCTTGTTGCCCAGTACCTCAGCAGTGATGATGTCCTGTTAGCCACTGCTATGGTTCTTGTCAAAAATCGATCCGGCACATTACTACCGAGTCGTGCCCTTTTGGACTCTGGCTCCCAGCTTCATCTGATAACTTCTCGTCTTGCTCAGCAGCTTCAATTACGAAAGAATAAATCATCAGCCATTGTCTCTGGTCTTGGAGATTCTCGTTTTGCCACAGAAGGCACCACGGTCACTGTCACTCTTCAATCCTAAGTCTCACAGTAGCACATAACATAACTGATAGCCAACCATGTTTCGCACTTAATACCGCAAATTGGAACATTCCCGCTAACATAAGACTCGCAGATCCATTCTTCTTTGCGCCTTAACTCGTGGACTTACTGCTAGGAGCTAGCGTATTTTATGAACTTCACTGTGTTGGTCAGAAAAAGCTTCTTCCAGGGCTGCCATGCATTCAGAAGACTAGACTTGGTTGGGTAGTGTCAGGAGGTGGACCTCGGTTAGGTGGCTCCACGTTGATCGCAAATCAGACTACCGCCGATATGTGAAGAATATTTCGTTAGCACATTCTCCAGATTACCTAATGATCAATACTCGGTGCGTTTACCCGTTAAGCGAAGTTTGGAGCTATTAGGGAACTCGTATCAACAAGCTTTTCGTCGTTTTCTGGCTCTTGAAAGAAAACTAAAATATCGTCCTGATCTCAAGGTTGAACATTCACAATTTTTAAAGGAATATTTAGATCTTGGTCATATGTCGCCCGTCGCTCCAGAGTCCCTGGGACTCTGCAAATATTTTCTGCCGCACCATTGTGTGTTTAAAGAGGACAGTTCTACGACAAAGTTGAGAGTCGTGTTTGACGGTTCCGCAGCCACCTCATCAGGATATTCATTAAATTAACTGTTAATGGCTGGACCTGTCATTCAAAGCTCATTATTTCATATAATTCTTCGCTTTCGTACATTTCCTGTTGCCTTAACAGGGGACATAGGAAAAATGTATCGTTGCGTACGCGTTACAACACCGGATGATTTTCTCCAATGTATTTTGTGGCAAGACTCGCCTAACGATGATATAAAGATTTTTAAATTGGATACAGTTATATATGGCACAAAACCAGCATCGTTTCTATCTATTCGTGCCATGCCTCAACTGTCCATGGATGAAGAAAATGCTTTTCCCATTAGATCTCGGATCTTAAGGCGCGATTTCTATGTGGACGATCTCATTTTTGGTGGGGATTCGATTCAAGAGGCAATCGAAATTCTTAAACAGACGTCTGGCATTTTGGCGAACGGTGGTTTTAAGCTGCGGAAATGGTGCTCTAGCCATTCTTCTGTGCTGCATGGTATAGCAAAGGAAGATAGGGAATCTTTTCTTAAGTTTTATGATGGGATCGACATAACTGAAACTCTCGGACTCGCTTGGGATTCAACCTCGGATCAACTGTTGTTCTCCTTCTCTTTTAATTCAGCCAAGATCAAAGCCATATAAGAGATCGATTCTCTCAACTATAACCCGTTTATACGACCCAGTTGGACTTATAGGACCGGTAATATCGAAGGCTAAGATCTTCTTACAGCAGATTTGGAAAGAAAGGCTCAATTGGGACGAAAGCGTGCCATCAGGATTAGCATCGGCTTGCCATGATCTCTGTAGCAGTTTTGAGAAGGCGCAGTTGTTTAAATTCCCGCAGCTTGTCTTAACACCTTCGGCAGAGGTAGAAGTGCTTGGTTTCTCGAAGCATATGGAGCCTGCATTTATATAATTTCTCGACGGCATCTGTATAGTGGTCTGCTGTTATGCTCCAAGTCTCGAGTAGCTCCTTTGAAAACAATTACAGTTCCAAAGCTAGAGCTCTGTGGTGCTATTAGCTAATCTCATGCATGAAATATCGAGGATCAATCTCTTTGGAGGAAAATTTAATGTTGGTCAGATTCATCCGTATGCCTTTCATGGATAAACACAGAACCATCGAATTTAAACGTTTTTGTAGCTAATCGAGTTTCCGCTATTCAAGAGCTAACCCAAGGCATGGAGTGGCGCCACGTTCCCACTTCCCTCAATCCGGCGGACATACTCTCTAGAGGAGCTACACCGCGTGAACTATATAACTCGTCACTCTGGCCCCCATTTCCTTTCTGTGAACAAATCGGACTGGCCGGCTTCTTGTCTCGCAGAAAAACCAAAGCTCCTTCTTGTTTCTATCTCCCTTAGTCGACCTTATCTGCCACTTGTAAATACGCCAACTCTTT
Source organism: Drosophila sordidula (assembly GCA_035047465.1). Lineage (NCBI taxonomy): Eukaryota > Metazoa > Arthropoda > Insecta > Diptera > Drosophilidae > Drosophila > Drosophila sordidula. Next base: position 158,165 of record JAWNPQ010000196.1, on the reverse strand, counting down.
TAATACAATGCAGCATATATTCGCATATGTCTATAAATTCATACATAGAGTCAGACACCCTGGATTATCAGTGCTTGACATGCAACATGGTAGTCGTCTCTTGTTACGTCTCGTCCAAAGCGCACATTTAGCAGAAGACATTAAAACGCTAAAAGCAAATAGAGCTGTCAGGCCATCCAGCTGCATCGCGGCTCTGAACCCATTTTTGGATGATCTTGGCCTTCTCAGAGTTGATGGTCGTTAAAAAACTCCGCGCTGGACTTCGAAGCACGTCATCCAATAATTCTTCCAAGGCAGCATTTTCGCTCATTTTAAACTTTCATGAACGGAACCTACACGCTGGTCCACGGGCACTTCTCTATTCGTCTGCAGTATTGGCCGATTGGCGGAAGGTAGACTGTATCGAGAGTGGTTGGAAAATGTGTCAGATGCTTTCGGGCCAAGCCTCGTTTAGTAGAGCACATCATGGCTGATCTTCCCAAAGAACGCTTGAATGGCTGCCGAGCTTTCGAAGTCACAGGCGTTGATTATTGCGGACCATTTTTCTACAAACCAGATGTTCGGAATAAGGCTCCAGTCAAATGCCATATGAGCGTCTTCGTTTGTTTCACAACAAAGGCAGTACATCTGGAGTTGGTAAAGGATTTATCTACGGCTTCGTTCTTGAACGCGTTAAAGAGATTCATCTCCACTCGCTGCAAACCAGTCCACATTTGGTGGTGCTAAGAACGAGCTACTAGAGTTAAAGCGACTATTTCTCAGCCGCAATCATATGGACGCAGTGTCAAATTTTTTCTTGGCCGATACCATCGATTGGAAATTCATTCCCCCTCGATCAGCACATTTTGGAGGCCTCTGGGAAGCAGCAGTCAAGACAGCGAAACATCATTTTTATCGCGCTGTTGGTTCCTGTGCTCTGAGTTTCGAAGCACTACGCACCCTTGTCTGCAGTATATCTTTGATTATTAATTCCAGGCCATTGCTTCCACTTTCAGAAGATCCTGCTGACCTAGATGTGCTCACACCAACTCACTTCCTAACTGGTGGGCCCAACTCATCGTATTTTGCACACCTCAACAGGAGCGATGAAGAGAGCCGTAAACAAGCTGTGCCTACTCCCTATCAAGGACTCGGTTGAAAGCCCATGTCTTTCAACGGGGGAGAATGTTTGGCTACGCAGCCCGAGCAACTGGAGTAATTTTGAATTGTTCACTCAGAACATCACACTCCTTTTAGCTGCTCTGCGAAGCAACTGCTTAAGCCACTCTTAAGCCCATTTTATTTAAGCTGCGCTCTCTTAACTTTGTCATAACTTTTTTCCTTGACTTTCGGTCTAGGCTTTGTAATCGCAGCCGCGCAGCGAATCGTTCGTTTCGTGCATTTGGTTCGCATTGGTCATCTGCATTTCGCCTAACGTTGTAAAATACAAAATTCGTCGTTTGAAGGTGGCACGCACCAATTCGGGTCCGCCTGCCTTAATCAAAAACAAACTTAATAAAACTTTAAATAAACTTATATTATAATTTGTTAAAGGAAAGCCTAAATTGTGTTAAAGCTCAATAGCTCAACATTTGGTGACCCCGACGTGATCTTTTTTTATATACTTTCCAAACTATTGATAAAAGAAAGTGTAACAGAGCAGCAGCTTGACATTTATCGCGCGTTTATTACATACATATATACAAGCAGTTGCCGTTTGCTCTTTGCACTTCTTAGCTTGAGTGCGGTAAACTTTGCCGCTATCTATTTCGTTCGGTATTTATGTACAAGCGATCGCCGCTGCTTTGCATAACTGTTTTTGTACATAATCTTTGGCTGTTGTCAAGTCTCGCTTGCAATGTCGCTTAACGCTTCAAGTCCAGTGCCCTCTGCAAACAGGGTGACTTTTTTGAAACGCAAGACAATTTCAATTTATGAAAGCTTGAAGACGCTGCAAAATATGTTTGGCAACGTTTCTCTTGGCTCGTTTGATGAGTGCGGTCCAAGCGTTAGATTGAAGCAAATCGAGCGACTTCAGTCTAACTTTGATATTACTCATACTAGCCTTGAAGAGCTGGACTTAGATGAAATTCGTAGCCAATTGCGGGAAGATTTTGATGAATTAGTAGTGTGCCTTGAAACGGAGATTAAAGGCGAATTAGCAAAACGCAATGCTCAAATGTTGCCTTGTTCGACTTTTCGTGAACCCACCGCTATGCCGGCACAAGCAGTCAAATCAAAGGCAACGCCGGCGTTGCCTCCTTTTAAGTTGCCTACGTTGGTGGATATACTAATTGGGCTGACTTCTAGTCTATGTTTACAACAGTCATAGAGAATCATCCTGATTTAGCAGATATTGAGAAGCTGCAACATCTTCGGTCGTGCCTCAGGGATTCGGCGTTGGACGCAATTCGATCGCTGGAAATCTCGAACGAGAACTAAAGTATCGATCTCGATTTATTGGAAAAAGGCTTTAATAACAGACGTTTAGTTTTTCAGGCACACATTGTTGAGATACTGGGGCTCAAGAGGGTAGTTGTCGGATCGAGCAGGGCTCTGAGGAAGCTGTCCGATCAATTAAATGCTCACATACGTGCTTTGAAAAGTTTGGGCAAGACAGAGCAGATCGCTGGAGGTATAATTGTGCAGATTATTCTACAAAAGCTGGACCCAACTTCACAAGCCAAGTGGGAAGAGAAACTGGAGGATTCGTCATTCGTCAACCTGACACCATCGTGGGAACATATGGCAACGTTTTTGGAGCAGAGATGGCGGACCATGGAAACCGTAAATTTTGCTATGGCTAACTACGCCCCAAATACCCAGGTGGGAAAAAACAAAACAACTAACACAAGTAGATCGACATTTATCGCCACTAACAATGATAGCCCAGTCAGCGTTTTGTGTGATACATCTGGCCATATCATATACAATTGTTCTCGATTTGAATTGTTTGAATTGCTTAAAGAAAGGTCATCGATTGCGATCATGCAACTCTGGATGTTGTAGGACATGTGGAGACTAACATCATTCGTTGCTCCACATAAACAATTCTTCCTCGTCCTCGGGACAGCCTATTTCAGCTGTCAATACCCATTCCTCTTTTTCTAATTCGTCGCCATCTGCATCCACCTCTCTTGTTGCCCAGTACCTCAGCAGTGATGATGTCCTGTTAGCCACTGCTATGGTTCTTATCAAATATCGATCCGGCACATTAATACCGTGTCGTGCCCTTTTGGACTCTGGCTCCCAGCTTCATCTGATAACTTCTCGTCTTGCTCAGCAGCTTCAATTACGAAAGAATAAATCATCAGCCATTGTCTCTGGTCTTGGAGATTCTCGTTTTGCCACAGAAGGCACCACGGTCACTGTCACTCTTCAATCCCAAGTCTCACAGTAGCACATAACATAACTGATAGCCAACCATGTTTCGCACTTAATACCGCAAATTGGAACATTCCCGCTAACATAAGACTCGCAGATCCATTCTTCTTTGCGCCTTAACTCGTGGACTGCTAGGAGCTAGCGTATTTTATGAACTTCACTGTGTTGGTCAGATAAAGCTTCTTCCAGGGCTGCCATGCATTCAGAAGACTAGACTTGGTTGGTTAGTGTCAGGAGGTGGACCTCGGTTAGGTGGCTCCACGTTGATCGCAAATCAGACTACCGCCGATATGTGAAGAATATTTCGTTAGCACATTCTCCAGATTACCTAATGATCAATACTCGGTGCGTTTACCCGTTAAGCGAAGTTTGGAGCTATTAGGGAACTCGTATCAACAAGCTTTTCGTCGTTTTCTGGCTCTTGAAAGAAAACTAAAATATCGTCCTGATCTCAAGGTTGAACATTCACAATTTTTAAAGGAATATTTAGATCTTGGTCATATGTCGCCCGTCGCTCCAGAGTCCCTGGGACTCTGCAAATATTTTCTGCCGCACCATTGTGTGTTTAAAGAGGACAGTTCTACGACAAAGTTGAGAGTCGTGTTTGACGGTTCCGCAGCCACCTCATCAGGATATTCATTAAATGAACTGTTAATGGATGGACCTGTCATTCAAAGCTCATTATTTCATATAATTCTTCGCTTTCGTACATTTCCTGTTGCAGGGGACATAGGAAAAATGTATCGTTGCGTACGCGTTACAACACCGGATGATTTTCTCCAATGTATTTTGTGGCAAGACTCGCCTAACGATGATATAAAGATTTTTAAATTGGATACAGTTATATATGGCACAAAACCAGCATCGTTTCTATCTATTCGTGCCATGCCTCAACTGTCCATGGATGAAGAAAGTGCTTTTCCCATTAGATCTCGGTTCTTAAGGCGCGATTTCTATGTGGACGATCTCATTTTTGGTGGGGATTCGATTCAAGAGGCAATCGAAATTCTTAAACAGACGCCTGGCATTTTGGCGAACGGTGGTTTTAAGCTGCGGAAATGGTGCTCTAGCCATTCTTCTGTGCTGCATGGTATAGCAAAGGAAGATAGGGAATCTTTTCTTAAGTTTTATGATGGGATCGACATAACTGAAACTCTCGGACTCGCTTGGGATTCAACCTCGGATCAACTGTTGTTCTCCTTCTCTTTCATTCAGCCAAGATCAAAGCCATATAAGAGATCGATTCTCTCAACTATAGCCCGTTTATACGACCCAGTTGGACTTATAGGACCGGTAATATCGAAGGCTAAGATCTTCTTACAGCAGATTTGGAAAGAAAGGCTCAATTGGGACGAAAGCGTGCCATCAGGATTAGCATCGGCTTGGCATGATCTCTGTAGCAGTTTTGAGAAGGCGCAGTTGTTTAAATTCCCGCAGCTTGTCTTAACACCTTCGGCAGAGGTAGAAGTGCTTGGTTTCTGCGATGCCAGCATCGAAGCATATGGAGCCTGCATTTATATAATTTCTCGACGGCATCTGTATAGTGGTCTGCTGTTATGCTCCAAGTCTCGAGTAGCTCCTTTGAAAACAATTACAGTTCCAAAGCTAGAGCTCTGTGGTGCCGTTCTATTAGCTAATCTCATGCATGAAATATCGAGGATCAATCTCTTTGGAGGAAAATTTAATGTTGGTCAGATTGATCCGTATGCCTTTCATGGATAAACACAGAACCATCGAATTTAAACGTTTTTGTAGCTAATCGAGTTTCCGCTATTCAAGAGCTAACCCAAGGCATGGAGTGGCGCCACGTTCCCACTTCCCTCAATCCGGCGGACATACTCTCTAGAGGAGCTACACCGCATGAACTATATAACTCGACACTCTGACCCCCAGTTCCTTTCGAACAAATCGGACTGGCCGGCTTCTTGTCTCGCAGAAAAACCAAAGCTCCTTCTTGTTTCTATCTCCCTTAGTCGACCTTATCTGCCACTTGTAAATACGCCAACTCTTTTAATACAATGCAGCATATATTCGCATATGTCTATAAATTCATACATAGAGTCAGACACCCTGGATTAACAGTGCGTGACATGCAACATGGTAGTCGTCTCTTGTTACGTCTCGTCCAAAGCGCACATTTAGCAGAAGACATTAAAACGCTAAAAGCAAATAGAGCTGTCTGGCCATCCAGCTGCATCGCGGCTCTGAACCCATTTTTGGATGATCTTGGCCTTCTCAGAATTGATGGTCGTTAAAAAACTCCGCGCTGGACTTCGAAGCACGTCATCCAATAATTCTTCCAAGGCAGCATCCAATTACTAATTCGCTCATTTTAAACTTTCATGAACGGAACCTACACGCTGGTCCACGGGCACTTTTTGCTCATATTCGTCTGCAGTATTGGCCGATTGGCGGAAGGTAGACTGTATCGAGAGTGGTTGGAAAATGTGTCAGATGCTTTCGGGCCAAGCCTCGTTTAGTAGAGCACATCATGGCTGATCTTCCCAAAGAACGCTTGAATGGCTGCCGAGCTTTCGAAGTCACAGGCGTTGATTATTGCGGACCATTTTTCTACAAACCAGATGTTCGGAATAAGGCTCCAGTCAAATGCCATATGAGCGTCTTCGTTTGTTTCACAACAAAGGCAGTAGTATGGAGTTGGTAAAGGATTTATCTACGGCTTCGTTCTTGAACGAGTTAAAGAAATTCATCTCCACTCGCTGCAAACCAGTCCAGATCCGGTCGGACAACGCAACGAATTTTGTTGGTGCTAAGAACGAGCTACTAGAGTTAAAGCGACTATTTCTCAGCCGCAATCATATGGACGCAGTGTCAAATTTTTGTTTGGCCGATACCATCGATTGGAAATTCATTCCCCCTCAATCACCACATTTTGGAGGCCTCTGGGAAGCCGCAGTCAAGACAGCGAAACAAAATTTTTATCGCGCTGTTGGTTCCTGTGCTCTGAGTTTCGAAGAACTACGCACCCTTGTCTGCTGCATATCTTCGATTATTAATTCCAGGCCATTGCTTCCACTTTCAGAAAATCCTGCTGACCTAGATGTGCTCACACCAACTCACTTCCTAACTGGTGGGCCCAACTCATCGTATTTTGCACACCTCAACAGGAGCGATGAAGAGAGCCGTAAACAAGCTGTGCCTACTCCCTATCAAGGACTCGGTTGCAAGCCCATGTGTTTCAACGGGGGGAGAATGTTTGGTTATGCAGCCCAAACCACTGGAGTAATTTTGAATTGTTCACTCAGAACATCACAATACTTTTCGTTGCTCTGCGAAGCAACTGCTTAAGCCACACTTAAGCCCATTTTATTTAAGCTGCGCTCTCTTATCTTTGTCATAACCTTTTGCCTTGACATTCGGTCTTGGCTTTGTAATCGCTGCTGCGCAGCGAATCGTTCGTTTCGTGCATTTGGTTCGCATTGGCCAACTGCATTTCGCCTAACGTTGCAAAATACAAAATTCGTCATTTGAAGGTGGTACGTACCAATTCGGGTCCGCCTGCCTTAGTCAAAAAGAAACTTTATAAAACTTTAAGTAAACTTCTATTATAATTTGTGAAAGGAAAGCCTAAATTGTGTTATATATTTAACAAATTCCTAAAGTTATTGAAAAAGCTCAATAGCTCAACATTTGATGACCCCGACGTGATCTTTTTTTATATACTTTTAAAACTATAGATAAAAGAAAGTGTAACAGAGCAGCAGCTTGACATTTATCGCGCGTTATTTATATACATACATATATACAAGCAGTTGCCGTTTGCTCTTTGCATTTCTTAGCTTGAGTGCGGTAAACTTTGCCGCTATCTATTTCGTTCGGTATTTATGTACAAGCGATCGCCGCTGCTTTGCATAACTGTCTTTGTACATAATCTTTGGCTGTTGTCAACGCTCGCTTGCAATGTCGCTTAACGCTTCAAGTCCAGTTCTCTTGGCTCGTTTGATGAGTGCGATCTAAGCGTTAGATTGAAGCAAATCGAGCGACTTCAGTCTAACTTTGATATTACTCATACAAGCCTTGAAGAGCTGTACTTAGATGAAATTCGTAGCCCATTGCGGGAAGATTTTGATGAATTAGTAGTGTGCCTTGAAACGGAGATTAAAGGCGAATTAGCAAAACGCAATGCTCAAATGTTGCCTTGTTCGACTTTTCGTGAACCCACCGCTATGCCGGCACAAGCAGTCAAATCAAAGGCAACGCCGGCGTTGCCTCCTTTTAAGTTGCCTACGTTTAGTGGTGGATATACTAATTGGGCTGACTTCTATTCTATGTTTACAACAGTCATAGAAAATCATCCTGATTTAGCAGATATTGAGAAGCTGCAACATCTTCGTTCGTGCCTCAGGGATTCGGCGTTGGACGCAATTCGATCGCTGGAAATCTCGAACGAGAACTATAGTATCGATCTGGATTTATTGGAAAAACGCTTTAATAACAGACGTTTAGTTTTTCAGGCACACATTGTTGAGATACTGGGGCTCAAGAGGGTAGTTGTCGGATCGAGCGTGGTTCTGAGGGAGCTGTCCGATCAATTAAATGCTCACATACGCGCTTTGAAAAGTTTGGGCAACACAGAGCAGATCGCTGGAGGTATAATTGTGCAGATTATTCTACAAAAGCTGGACCCAACTTCACAAGCCAAGTGGGAAGAGAAGCTAGAGGATTCGTCATTCGTCAACCTGACACCATCGTGGGAACATATGGCAACGTTTTTGGAGCAGAGATGGCGGACCATGGAAACCGTAAATTTTGCTATGGCTAACTATGCCCCAAATACTCAGGTGGGAAAAAACAGAACAACTAACACAAGTAGATCGACATTTATCGCCACTAACAATGATGGCCCAGTCAGCGCTTTGTGTGATACATCTGGCCATATCATATACAATTGTTCTCGATTTGGAAGCTTGGCCCCTGCTCTACGACTCAGGGAAGCTAAGCGCTTTGCATTATGTTTGAATTGCTTAAAGAAAGGTCATCGATTGTGATCATGCAACTCTGGATGTTGTAGGACATGTGGAACCAAACATCATTCGTTGCTCCACATAAACAATTCTTCCTAGTCCTCGGGACAGCCTATTTCAGCTGTCAATACTCATTCCTCTTTTTCTAATTCGTCGCCATCTGCATCCACCTGTCTTGTTGCCCAGTACCTCAGCAGTGATGTTGTCCTGTTAGCCACTGTAATGGTTCTTGTCAAAAATCGATCCGGCACATTAATACCGTGTCGTGCCCTTCTGGACTCTGGCTCCCAGCTTCATCTGATAACTTCTCGTCTTGCTCAGCAGCTTCAATTACGAAAGAATAAATCATCAGCCATTGTCTCTGGTCTTGGAGATTCTCGTTTTGCCACAGAAGGCACCACGGTCACTGTCACTCTTCAATCCCAAGTCTCACAGTAGCACATAACATAACTGATAGCCAACCATGTTTCGCACTTAATACCGCAAATTGGAACATTCCCGCTAACATAAGACTCGCAGATCCATTCTTCTTTATGAAGTTCACTGTGTTGGTCAGATAAAGGTTCTTCCAGGGTTCTTCCTGCCATGCATTCAGAAGACTAGACTTGGTTGGTTAGTGTCAGGAGGTGGACCTCGGTTAGGTGGCTACACGTTGATCGCAAAACAGACTACCGCCGATATGTGAAGAACATTTCGTTAGCACATTCTCCAGATTACCTAATGATCAATACTCGGTGCGTTTACCCGTTAAGCGATGTTTGGAGCTATTAGGGAACTCGTATCAACAAGCTTTTCGTCGTTTTCTGGCTCTTGAAAGAAAACTAAAAAATCGTCCTGATCTCAGGGTTGAACATTCACAATTTTTAAAGGAATATTTAGATCTTGGTCATATGTCGCCCGTCGCTCCAGAGTCCCTGGGACTCTGCAAATATTTTCTGCCGCACCATTGTGTGTTTAAAGAGGACAGTTCTACGACAAAGTTGAGAGTCGTGTTTGACGGTTCCGCAACCACCTCATCAGGATATTCATGAAATGAACTGTTAATGGCTGGACCTGTCATTCAAAGTTCATTATTTCATATAATTCTTCGCTTTCGTACATTTCCTGTTGCCTTAACAGGGGACATAGGAAAAATGTATCGTTGCGTACGCGTTACAACACCGGATGATTTTCTCCAATGTATTTTGTGGCAAGACTCGCCTAACGATGATATAAAGATTTTTAAATTGGATACAGTTATTTATGGTACAAAACCAGCATCGTTTCTATCTATTCGTGCCATGCCTCAATTGTCCATGGATGAAGAAAATGCTTTTCCCATTGGATCTCGGATCTTAAGGCGCGATTTCTATATGAACGATCTCATTTTTGGTGGGGATTCGATTCAAGAAGCAATCGGCAAGAGGCCATTCTTCTGTACTGCATGGTATAGCAAAGGATGGTATGCAATCTTTTCTTAAGTCTGATGATGGCCATCTAAGCCATCTAAGAGATCGATTCTCTCAACTATAGCCCGTTTATACGACCCACTTGGACTTATAGGACCGGTAATATCGAAGGCTAAGATCTTCTTACAGCAGATTTGGAAAGAAAGGCTCAATTGGGACGAAAGCGTGCCATCAGGATTAGCATGCCATCGGCTTGGCATGATCTCTGTAGCAGTTTTGAGAAGGCGCAGTTGTTTAAATTCCCGCGCCTTGTCTTAACACCTTCGGCAGAGGTAGAAGTGCTTGGTTTCTGCGAAGCCAGCATCGAAGCATATGGAGCCTGCATTTATATAATTTCTCGACTGCATCTGTGTAGTGGTCAGCTGTTATGCTCCAAGTTTCGAGTAGCTCCTTTGAAAACAATTACAGTTCCAAAGCTAGAACTCTGTTGTGCCGTTCTATTAGCTAATCTCATGCATGAAATATCGAGGATCAATCTCTTTGGAGGAAAATTTTACTGTTGGTCAGAGTCATCCGTATGCCTTTCATGGATAAACACAGAACCATCGAATTTAAAAGTTTTTGTAGCTAATCGAGTTTCCGCTATTCAAGAGCTAACCCAAGGCATGGAGTGGTGTCATGTTCCCACTTCCCTCAATCCGGCGGACATACTCTCTAGAGGAGCTACACCGCTTGAACTATATAACTCGGCACTCTGGCCCCCAGTTCCTTTCTGTGAACAAATCGGACTGGCCGGGTTCTTGTCTCGCAGAAAAACCAAAGCTCCTTCTTGTTGCATCTCCATTAGTCGACAATGCAGCATATATTCGCATATGTCTATAAATTCATACATAGATTAACAGATCATACCCTGGATTAACAGTGCTTGACATGCAACATGGTAGTCGTCTCTTATTACGTCTCGTCCAAAGCGCACATTTAGCAGAAAACATTAAAACGCTAAAAGCAAATAGAGCTGTCAAGCCATCCAGCTGCATCGCGTCTCTGAACCCATTTTTGGATGATCTTGGCCGTCTCAGAGTTGATGGTCGTTAAAAAACTCCGCGCTGGACTACGAAGCACGTCATCCAATAATTCTTCCAAGGCAGCATCCAATTACTAATTCGCTCATTTTAAACTTTCATGAACGGAACCTACACGCTGGTCCACGGGCACTTCTTGCTCATATTCGTCTGCAGTATTGGCCGATTGGCGGAAGGTAGACTGTATCGAGAGTGGTTGGAAAATGTGTCAGATGCTTTCGGGCCAAGCCTCGTTTAGTAGAGCACATCATGGCTGATCTTCCCAAAGAACGCTTGAATGGCAGCCGAGCTTTCGAAGTCACAGGCGTTGATTATTGCGGACCATTTTTCAACAAACCAGATGTTCGGAATAAGGCTCCAGTCAAATGCCATATGAGCGTCTTCGTTTGTTTCACAACAAAGGCAGTACATCTGGAGTTGGTAAAGGATTTATCTACGGCTTCGTTCTTGAACGCGTTAAAGAAATTCATCTCCACTCGCTGCAAACCAGTCCAGATCCGGTCGGACAACGCAACGAATTTTGTTGTTGCTAAGAACGAGCTACTAGAGTTAAAGCGACTATTTCTCAGCCGCAATCAAATGGACGCAGTGTCAAATTTTTGCTTGGCCGATACCATCGATTGGAAATTCATTCCCCCTCGATCACCACATTTTGGAGGCCTCTGGGAAGCCGCAGTCAAGACAGCGAAACATCATTTTTATCGCGCTGTTGGTTCCTGTGCTCTGAGTTTCGAAGAACTACGCACCCTTGTCTGCAGCATATCTTCGATTATTAATTCCAGGCCATTGCTTCCACTTTCAGAAAATCCTGCTGACCTAGATGTGCTCACTCCAGCTCACTTCCTAACTGGAGGGCCCAACTCATCGTTCGTATCGTGCATTTGGTTCGTATTGGCCACCTGCATTTCGCCTAACGTTGTAAAATACAAAATTCGTCGTTTGAAGGTGGCACATACCAATTCGGGTCCGCCTGCCTTAATCAAAAAGAAACCTCCCTCTCACTTGGCTACCAGAATGTAAGAGGTCTTTGTAGCAAACCTTGTAATCTTTATCTTACTAGCCTATCTTTTCATTTTCATGTCATAGCCTTCTCTGAGACATGGTTAAGGCCTGACATCCTAAATTCTAAAATACTATCTAACAAATTCTCTATCTATAGAAAAGACCGCACATCTCGTCGTGGTGGTGGTGTGCTTATTGCTGTTGATGCTGATCTATTCTCGGAGATAGTAATAACTAACTTTTCAACAGATATAGAATTTGTTGCCGTCAAATTGTGCATTAATGGTGTCTACCTTTTTATTACTTGTTCCTATATTCCTCCTTCCTCAGATAATTCTGTCTATTCGATGCACTTTTCTGCTATACATTCTGTCTCTTCTATGCTTTCCGATCGTGATTTTCTTGTAGTTCTGGGTGATTTCAATATTGCTGGAACTACGTGGATCTCTAGTCCTGATTCTAGCGTCTTGAGCTCCACGACCCAAAATGATTTTCTCGATAATTTATTTGGGATGTCATTATGTCAAATCAATGCTATCCCAAATTCTCTTAATAAAATGCTTGATCTTGTTTTTGTTTTGGATCAATCTTTCTTGTCTGTTTCCCGTACTGAGCCTATATCATGTCCGGAAGATCCCTATCACCCCACTTTAGAGGTGTTGATTGATTTACCTGCCCGGGTACTAAACCCTGGTAGTAAGCGTCCAGAGCGAGCTCGCCAATTTCGGAAAACCGACTTTAGCAAACTAACTCAGCTCTTATCCCAGACTGACTGGTCTCGGCTTTACATGTGTAGGGACTTGGATAGTGCAATCGAGATTTTCTATTCTACTATAAACCATCTATTCGATTTATGCGTCCCGGTTTGTGATTCAGTTAGGTCTAACAATCCTATTTGGTTCACACGGGAATTAAACAATTTGAAGAATAGAAAGTCAAGGATGTACAAGAAGTTCAAGGAAACTGGCTCTTTCTTGGCTTACACTCAATATCTGATTGCTCGATCTAATTTCTCTGTCCTCAATAACCAATGTTATAAGGATTACTTGAAAAGTTGTAGAATACAGTTCCAGCGGGATCCTAAAAGTTTCAATAACTTCGTCAATGTGAAGCGTAAATCGTCAACACTACCATCAACTATATTTTTTGAAGAAGCGTCTGCTGACTCAGATCAGGCTATTGCCGATTTATTCGCAACATTTTTTCAAACTACTTATAGTTCGCAGAATTATGTTCCTGCTATGCCATATCCTTATCATGTAAATGTTTCTAACTGCATTTTTGGGCCTTTGATCACAGAAAGTTCAGTACTAAAAGAGCTAATGGTTATCAAGCCCGTATTTTTACCGGGACCTGATGGAGTACCAGGCTGCGTGCTTAGATACTGTGCTGAAGGTCTCTCAAAGCCTTTGTATAAATTATTTTATTTGTCCGTGGAGTTAGTTCATTTCCTAATATTTGGAAAGAATCATTTATTATTCCTCTCCTTAAAAAAGGAAACAAGTCTAATGTTCAAAACTATAGAGGTATTTCTAAGTTGTCCGCTATTCCCAAGATTTTCGAGAAGTTGATAACTTTTCAATTACAACATCTTTGTAGATCTGTAATTTCACCCTGCCAGCACGGGTTTATGAAATATAGATCTACTACCACTAACTTATTGGAATTCACGTCTTTTGTTATTAAAGGATTCCAAAATAAAATGCAAACCGATGTCATTTACACTGATTTCAGTAAAGCGTTTGACTCTGTCAATCATTCGCTTTTACTGCATAAGCTTCATCTTCTGGGATTTCCAAATAACTTAATTATCTGGATATCTAACTATTTATCCTTAAGAACCCAAAAAGTTTACTTCAAAGGTCTTGTCTCTAAACCTGTTCAAGTTACTTCCGGAGTACCACAAGGAAGTCACCTTGGTCCGTTATTATTCACCTTATTCATAAATGACCTTCCTTCTGTAATAAACCACTCTCGGGTACTGATGTACGCCGATGACGTAAAACTTTGCCTGTCGTCTACCAATTCTCTAGCTGCCCAAAGTTTGCAATCCGACCTTGACAGTTTCAAAACCTGGTGTCAAGTAAATTTATTAAATCTTAATTACAGTAAGTGCAAATTTATGTCCTTCTATAGACGAATGCCATTTTTTAATAATTATTTCCTTAATGGTAAACCCCTTGAGCGTATTGAGTCCGTTAACGATTTGGGTATTCTTCTTGATCCCAAGCTTAAGTTTAACAAGCATATTTCTTCTGTTGCAAATCGAGCTTTTGGAGTTCTGGGTTTCATAAAGCGCTGGTCGAAAGAATTTGACGATCCCTATGTTACTAAAACTCTATATACTTCACTTGTTCGCCCAATTCTTGAATATGGTTCTTGTATATGGTGTCCCCAATACAAGGTTCATCAGGATAGAATTGAATCTGTACAAAAACAATTTCTGCTTTTTGCCCTCCGGGGTCTTAACTGGAATACTAATTATCGCATGCCTTCCTACCATAGTAGACTTTTACTATTAAATCTTCCCTCACTTTCTAATCGTAGAACCATGCTTGGTGTAATCTTCTTACACAAACTAATTAATGGGGAAATTGATTCTTCCGAATTAATCAGCCAAATTAGTTTTGCGGTTCCGAGTAGAAATACGAGGAATTTTCTACCGCTTTCTCTTGAAATGTGTCATAGTAACTATTCTATTCATAATCCTTTTCGTATCTTATGCTCTAATTATAATAATCTTTTCCGAATAATAAGTAAAGCTACTTCTATTTATATCCTTAAAACTTTAGTCCTTTGTCATCTGTCAATTTGTTCGCGATCTTCGTCACCGCACGTTATGCGGCGCGCCCCTCGGTCGGTTGGGCGGGAGGTGGGTGGCATTTTGCCTGGGTCCGCGCGTTAACAAGCCCATGCTTGGCATCGTTGGGCCACTTGAATGTACTGCTCGTTAGTACATCTACGTCCATATATATATATATATATATAAAACTTTACAAATTCCTAAAGTTATTGAAAAAGCTCAATTGCTCAACATTTGGTGACCCCGACGTGATATTTTTTATATACTTTTAAAACTATTGATAAAAGAAAGTGTAACAGAGCAGCAGCTTGACATTTATCGCGCGTTATTTATATACATACATATATACAAGCAGTTGCCGTTTGCTCTTTGCATTTCTTAGCTTGAGTGCGGTAAACTTTGCCGCTATCTATTTCGTTCGGTATTTATGTACAAGCGATCGCCGCTGCTTTGCATAACTGTTCTTGTACATAATCTTTGGCTGTTGTCAACGCTCGCTTGCAATGTCGCTTAACGCTTCAAGTCCAGTGCCCTCTGCAAACAGGGTGACTTTTTTGAAACGCAAGGCAATTTCAATTTATGAAAGCTTGAAGGCGCTGCAAAATATGTTTGGCAACGTTTCTCTTGGCTCGTTTGATGAGTGCAGTCCAAGCGTTAGATTGAAGCAAATCGAGCGACTTCAGTCTAACTTTGATATTACTCATACAAGCCTTGAAGAGCTGGACTTAGATGAAATTCGTAGCCAATTGCGGGAAGATGTTGATGAATTAGTAGTGTGCCTTAAAACGGAGATTAAAGGCGAATTAGCAAAGGGCAATGCTCAAATGTTGCCTTGTTCGACTTTTCGTGAACCCACCGCTATGCCGGCACAAGCAGTCAAATCAAAAGCAACGCCGGCGTTGCCTCCTTTGAAGTTGCCTACGTTTAGTGGTGGATATACTAATTGGGCTGACTTCTATTCTGTGTTTACAACAGTCATAGAAAATCATCCTGATTTAGCAGATATTGAGAAGCTGCAACATCTTCGTTCGTGCCTCAGGGATTCGGCGTTGGACGCAATTCGATCGCTGGAAATCTCGAACGAGAACTATAGTATCGATCTGGATTTATTGGAAAAACGCTTTAATAACAGACGTTTAGTTTTTCAGGCACACATTGTTGAGATACTGGGGCTCAAGAGGGTAGTTGTCGGATCGAGCGTGGTTCTGAGGGAGCTGTCCGATCAATTAAGTGCTCACATACGCGCTTTGAAAAGTTTGGGCAACACAGAGCAGATCGCTGGAGGTATAATTGTGCAGATTATTCTACAAAAGCTGGACCCAACTTCACAAGCCAAGTGGGAAGAGAAGCTAGAGGATTCGTCATTCGTCAACCTGACACCATCGTGGGAACATATGGCAACGTTTTTGGAGCAGAGATGGCGGACCATGGAAACCGTAAATTTTGCTATGGCTAACTACGCCCCAAATACTCAGGTGGGAAAAAACAGAACAACTAACACAAGTAGATCGACATTTATCGCCACTAACAATGATGGCCCAGTCAGCGTTTTGTGTGATACATCTGGCCATATCATATACAATTGTTCTCGATTTGGAAGCTTGGCCCCTGCTCTACGACTCAGGGAAGCTAAGCGCTTTGCATTATGTTTGAATTGCTTAAAGAAAGGTCATCGATTGTGATCATGCAACTCTGGATGTTGTAGGACATGTGGAGCCAAACATCATTCGTTGCTCCACATAAACAATTCTTCCTCGTCTTCGGGACAGCCTATTTCAGCTGTCAATACCCATTCCTCTTTTTCTAATTCGTCGCCATCTGCATCCACCTCTCTTGTTGCCCAGTACATCTGATAACTTCTCGTCTTGCTCAGCAGCTTCAATTACGAAAGAATAAATCATCAGCCATTGTGTCTGGTCTTGGAGATTCTCGTTTTGCCACAGAAGGCACTACGGTCACTGTCACTCTTCAATCCTAAGTCTCACAGTAGCACATAACATAACTGATAGCCAACAATGTTTTGCACTACATACCGCAAATTGGAACATTCCCGCTAACATAAGACTCGCAGATCCATTCTTCTTTGCGCCCCAACTCGTGGACTTACTGCTAGGAGCTAGCCTATTTTATAAACTTCACTGGGTTGGTCAGATAAAGCTTCTTCCAGGGCTGCCATGCATTCAGAAGACTAGACTTGGTTGGTTAGTGTCAGGAGGTGGACCTCGGTTAGGTGGCTCCACGTTGATCGCAAAACAGACTACCGCCGATATGTGAAGAATATTTCGTTAGCACATTCTCCAGATTACCTAATGGTCAATACTCGGTGCGTTTACCCGTTAAGCGAAGTTTGGAGCTATTGGGGAACTCGTATCAACAAGCTTTTCGTCGTTTTCTGGCTCTTGAAAGAAAACTAAAAAATCGTCCTGATCTCAAGGTTGAACATTCAAAATTTTTAAAGGAATATTTAGATCTTGGTCATATGTCACCCGTCGCTCCAGAGTCCCTGGGACTCTGCAAATATTTTCTGCCGCACCATTGTGTGTTTAAAGAGGACAGTTCGACGACAAAGTTGAGAGTCGTGTTTGACGGTTCCGCAACCACCTCATCAGGATATTCATTAAATGAACTGTTAATGGCTGGACCTGTCATTCAAAGTTCATTATTTCATATAATTTTTCGCTTTCGTACATTTCCTGTTGCCTTAACAGGGGACATAGGAAAAATGTATCGCTGCGTACGCGTTACAACACCGGATGATTTTCTCCAATGTATTTTGTGGCAAGACTCGCCTAACGATGATCTAAAGATTTTTAAATTGGATACAGTTATATATGGCACAAAACCAGCATCGTTCCTATCTATTCGTGCCATGCCTCAACTATCCATGGATGAAGAAAATGCTTTTTCCATTGGATTTCGGATCTTAAGGCGCGATTTCTATGTGGACGATCTCATTTCTGGTGGGGATTCGATTCAAGAGGCAATCGAAATTCTTAAACAGACGTCTGGCATTTTGGCGAACGGCGTTTTTAAGGTGCGGAAATGGCGCTCTAGCCATTCTTCTGTACTGCATGGTATAGCAAATGAAGATAGGGAATCTTTCATAAGTTTTTTTCAGCCAAGATCAAAGCCATCTAAGAGATCGATTCTCTCAACTATAGCCCGTTTATACGACCCACTTGGACTTATAGGACCGGTAATATCGAAGGCTAAGATCTTCTTACAGCAGATTTGGAAAGAAAGGCTCAATTGGGACGAAAGCGTGCCATCAGCATTAGCATCGGCTTGGCATGATCTCTGTACCACTTTTGAGAAGGCACAGTTGTTTAAATTCCCGCGCCTTGTCTTAACACCTTCGACAGAGGTAGAAGTGCATGGTTTCTGCGATGCCAGCATCGAAGCATATGGAGCCTGCATTTATATAATTTCTCGACGGCATCTGTATAGTGGTCAGCTGTTATGCTCCAAGTCTCGAGTAGCTCCTTTGAAAACAATTACAGTTCCAAAGCTAGAACTCTGTGGTGCCGTTCTATTAGCTAATCTCATGCATGAAATATCGAGGATCAATCTCTTTGGAGGAAAATTTTACTGTTGGTCAGATTCATCCGTATGACTTGCATGGATAAGCACAGAACCCTCGAATTTAAACGTTTTTGTTGCTAATCGAGTTACCGCTATTCAAGAGCTAACCCAAGGCATGGAGTGGCGCCACGTTCCCACTTCCCTCAATCCGGCGGACATACTCTCTAGAGGAGCTACACCGCATGAGCTATATAACTCGTCACTCTGGCCCCCAGTTCCTTTCTGTGAACAAATCGGACTGGCCGGCTTCTTGTCTCGCAGAAAAACCAAAGCTCCTTCTTGTTTCTATCTCCCTTAGTCGACATATCTGTCACTTGTAAATACGACAACTCTTTTAATACAATGCAGCATATATTCGCATATGTCTGAACCCATTTTTGGATGATCTTGGCCTTCTCAGAGTTGATGGTCGATTAAAAAAAAATTCCGCGCTGGACTTTGAAGCACGTCATCCAATATTTCTTCCAAGGCAGCTTCCAATTACTAATTCGCTAATTTTAAACTTTCCTGAACGGAACCTACACGCTGGTCCACGGGCACTTCTTGCACATATTCGTCTGCAGTATTGGCCGATTGGCGGATGGTAGACTGTATCGAGAGTGGTTGGATGCTTTCGGGCCAAGCCTCGTTTAGTAGAGCACATCATGGCTGATCTTCCCAAAGAACGCTTGAATGGCTGCCGAGCTTTCGAGGTCACAGGCGATGATTATTGCGGACCATTTTTCTACAAACCAGATGTTCGGAATAAGGCTCCAGTCAAATGCCATATGAGCGTCTTCGTTTGTTTCACAACAAAGGCAAATGTTGAGCTTTTGAGATTTTTCAATGACTTTAGTAATTTGTTAAATATATAACACGATTTAGGTTTTCCTTTAACAAATTATAATATAAGTTTATTTAAAGTTTTATAAAGTTTGTTTTTGATTTAGAAAGGCGGACCCGAATTGGTACGTGCCACATTCAAACGACGAATTTTGTATTTTATAACGTTAAGCGAAATGCAGGTGGCCAATGCGAACCAAATGCACGAAACGAACGATTCGCTGAGCAGCAGCGATTACAAAGCCAAGACCGAATGTCAAAGCAAAAAAAGTTCTGAGTGAACAATTCAAAATTACTCCAGCTGTTTGGGCTGCGTAGCTAAACAACGATGATCATTAAAATTTTCAAAAATGTCCATCACTAATTGAGCATTTTTGAGAGCACATACACATTTATTTAGATGTGAGCCGCAGTCGGTGAAAAAGTTTTTATTCAACTCATGTAATTGCTGGTAGCCATACTCTTCAACATTGTCTACTTGTTTATTTAAAAACTTGTAAAGAAATTTTTTTGCCTTCCTTTGGTGATAACATTCATATCCTTGACAACATCACGGAGGTAATTCCTGACTTCAATAAAGTTAGGCCGGCCATCAACAAATTCCAACAAAGCTGATAAAGATTTTTGGTTAGCCAGAGTGCTGTTTTCGAGCCTTCTTTATCAATTTGAGAAAATCACACGGGGCTCGTACAAGGTAATGCATGTTTTGGTTTCGTTAATTTTTAAACACTGCAGCTATTTCCTTCAAAATAAAATTGTTGTTGTTTCCATAAAATCCTTGAACAACTTCTTTTAGATCCATTCTTAGAGTTTGTTTTAGTCAGTCAACAGTCAACAGTGTATACTCAACTAATCGATCATGCATAAGCAAACAATAACTTTAGTGTTCCTAGAACTTGCATTCTTCAGCTCGATAGAAACTCTTACATCAATTGGCCCCGTTTTAACTGTCTCATTCTTATTAAAAAGATCAAAAACAATAATCGGTGCCTTTTTTTTAAATTCCATAGATGAAAACAACGGTCGAGACTCTTTCATATAATAACTCTGGTGGAAATTTGTGTACATGTCATATAGCCTGGCGAAACTTTCTCGCCTAAAATTAACATTCATGTCATCGTACGGATACGATTCAGAATTCAAGTACACTTTTAGGTTTCTTAATTAATTTTGAATTAGTGCACCATTTTGTGTAAAGGCAATTACCGCAAAACGAGGACGCTCTCGATTGGCAGCAAGCTTCACATTCCATATATGGTGGGAGCCCTCTGCCAGTGCGGGATTAAGATAAGAGTCCCAGCTACGAAATGCTATTGGTACTGAACCGCCGTTCTTAGTCAATCTAAACATGCTCAATTTCTTCTCATCGTCTATTCATCGTCTATTCTATCCATTCCATTGAACCAACCAGAATTACTCAGCATGTGGCTTATGGTTTTTCATGGTTGTTGCTGTGCCAAGAAAGCGCGTGCGGTCGATTTCAATGCCATTCAATTCATAACGAATTTCATCAAATAAATATCCCATGCAATTGTTTTTTAATTTACCATCGTTAGTAGACGTGTTGCTAGCCAACCAAATTGAGCCTTCAATATTAACAACACTCTCGTACATAAAGATCCTGCTTTTGGGATTGTAATTCGAACTCCATCGTTGCTCTTAAATGATTGAAGATACGGCGAGTAACTGTGTTTTTTTTTTCATTATACTCTCATCGGAATAGGGCTTCTCTCGAACATTCAAGATATTACGCAGTGCTTTCTGATTGTTAAACCCAAAGACTTTAAAAATAATTAGTTTTCAACTGTGAGCGTCCCCCTAGCTGATCTTGCTCCTTCTATGTTAGAACTGAAAGTGCTTGTAATGGGCTGATTACACGCATATTTATTATAAATAATTATTGTCGCGGTTGGCTGTAGCTTCCTTTTATGAAATCCAAATAATTGACCAATGGTGCGCTCTCTATTAAAATATACGGGGTGTGCCTTTGTTGAAATTACAACTTGAAGTTTGTTGTTGTTGCTCTCGATAAGCCGGTAATTTAATTTATTAGGTTCTACTTCCTTCATTCCTGAAACATCAACGAACGAACTTGTCATTTTATTTCAAACTCGAGTGAAGTCTGCAAATCCTCGTCTATAGCGCCCACTTTCTATTGGATCATCCTTACTAATCAAAAAAAAGCCATACCTTTCTTTCCAACAAAATTAACAAATTTTCTTAAATGAATCAAAATTCATATCAACGCCCACATAATCTCGATACACATGTTTCATGTTTAGCTCATCTTGTTTAAACATTATAATCAGGTTTGCATTATCACGAACAAGATGCTTCGGAATGCGTGTATATGTTTGACATAAATAAAACGCACCCATACAAAAGTACGCACGTATATTATTATGTTTCTAATACACTACATCATCAAATATCATTATCGAGTTTTTTTTTTGGCCTTCTCTGCAGCTATTACACTTTCGTTTTGAGAATACGTAAATACCCCATACCCTTTATTGGACTCATGAGTTTTTTTAAATATTCGTAGTTAGGTTGAAATAACGATTTTGAATACAAGTAAATATTCTCGAATTTTAGTCCATTGGGGCTCTCAATCAAATTAATCATGACATTTGTTTTCCCACAATTAGAAGGCCCTACAATTAGAGCTCTAATTGAGTTGGGTAATGAGCTACTGTGTTTGATCGTTTGTTCGTTGGTTCGTTATTTTTTATGTCGAAATTTCTCATTTCCATATCCGTTTTCTATTTTATTATGCGCATAAAAGATATGGGTTTTCTCAAAAGTACGTCACTCATTAACAGCTCTTTGAATAATAATGACCTATTAAAATGGTAATGCACTTTTATAAACCAATTAGTAATAAAATTAACGTCTACCGCGGAGGAGGTATCATAAATAAAATAATCAACTCCCTGCCAGTCGAACTACACATACCAGGCTATCAGTTTTGTGGCCCAGGTACGAAACTCCAGTCACGTTTAGAGCGCGGCGAAAAGGGAATAATTCCCCTGCAGAGACCACAACATAGCATACTCAAACCACAAAAACTTAAAAAAACGTCACATAGCCGATACAGTTTTAGCGGAAAGAGCGTGGGAGCGAGTTAAACCATCTGACAGAAGTGTTGGAGAAAAAGCCGCAGCATATTTCGTAACTAACGCAATGAAGACAAAGAAAAAATTTGGTATGGGACTCAATCAGGGAAAAAAGAACGCAAAACCAAAAGTATGTGAAGAGAAGAAGAAATTTATGCATGCAGTTAGACCGGCTTCGAGTGTGTTATAAAAGAAAAAACCATATTATATTCACTCGGCAATCCAAATAGCTAAAAAAGTAATAAACAAGTCATTCGGACATCAGAAAAAAGATGTGGTAATTCCACGGATAATTAGTGTTCCAAAAGTGGTTGCTTTCTTAACAGCACTTGGAGCGTTGGGAGGACTTGCATCCGGTGGCTCAGCAATTGTTAAAGCCATTAACAGTGCTAAAAACGCAAGAAAACAACTAGAAGAGAATAAGCGACATAACAGAAAAATAGAAGCAATTGCTTTAGGCAACGGTCTGTATCTCAAGCCATACCAAAAGGGATACGGTATATCAACTCCTCAAAACAACTAGTAGCCGAGTACCCAATAAGCCACTTTCAAACATTGATATTATGAATTTTGCGCGCGAGCATATTCCTAATTGTAGAGGCGTATATATGAAAGACTCATTCCAAAACCACTCAGAAACAACAAAAACAAGTAAGAACGTTGCAGTCGGACGTAACCGACTTCGTAATACTCGTTCACAGCACACGGAAGTTATAATTGTTATTTTGGAAAAATATAGAATTTTTATATTTCGTAGGGGCGGCGGTGAGTGTGGCCAATATTTGTTGGCTTGATCTTAATACAAGGTCACCCAAACACTGACTGCCAAATATTGGGAACTAGCTCCAAAATTGTGGGAGATATAGTTTTCGCGATTTGCTGGGGCGGGAGTGGGCGTGGCTGGGAAATTTGTTTTCAAATCTTTAAAGGGGGTGACCAGCCATCTACGATTAAAATTTGGTGACTCTAGCTCCAAAATTGTGGGAGATATAGGCTTTCGCACTTTGCGGCATGCGGAGAGGGCGGGGGTGGACGTGGGTGGTAAATGTTTGTACCCTTATTTAGAGAAGCTGACTAATCTACCTTCAAACCTTGGTGACTCTAGCTCTAATACTTTGCAAGATGTAGCCATATCCGATTTTTTATGGCGCGGTGTCTGGGGGGCGTTCCAGTGGATGTGGCCGGGATATCGATGTCTCAATCTTTTGAGGAGGTCACCAGGAATCTACATATCAAGTTTGGTGTCTTTAGCTTCAAAATTGTGTTAATTATACACGTGTTACCGTTTTGAGCTTGTAAATATATCGATTTTAGCGATTACGGAGGTGGAAGGGGGCGTGGCCAGAAAATTTTCTGTGATGTTTGGAGGACCTTACCAGTAATATATATTTAAAATTTGGTGACTCTAGTTTTAAAACTCTGGGAGATATAGCCATTTCCGATTTTTTAGGGCCGGGGCGCTGAGGGGCGTTCACGGCGCATTTTTTGGAGGAGATCACCAGCTATCTATGGTGACTCTAACTTTAATATTGTGGGAAATATTCAACTTTAATCAATTTGCGATTTGAGGTGTATCAATTTGCCAGCCTCCCAGTGGGCGTGGCACAAAAATCTTAATACTTTGTGTGAAGCAGATAACTACAAGTATATATGCCAAGTTTCAAGTCTCTAACTTCAATAGCGTCGAAAAATATTGCGTTCATACGGACAGACGGACGGACAGCATGACGGACATTGCACAAAACCAATATACTAGTTTGACTTCGTGAACGAGTATAAAAACACTAAACCACTCAGAAACAACCTCAAAACAACTCGGAAACAACAAAATAACCACTCAGAAACAACAAAAAAAACCTCGAAGCCACTCAGAAACAACAAAAAATCCACTAAACCGCTCAGAAACAGCAAAAACAAGTAAGAACGTTGCAGTAGGACGTAACCGACTGTGTAATACTCGTTCACAGTACACGAAAATTATTATTGTTATATTGGAAAAATATAGAATTTTTATATATCGTAGGGGTGGGCGTGGCCAACATTAATAGAAGGTCACACAAACACTTTCTGCCAAATATAGTGCCTTTAGCTCCAAAATTGTCGGATGTATAACTTACCCGATTTGCGGGGGCGGGAATAGGTGGGAGTGGGCATGGCCAGGAAATTTTGGTGAC
The DNA here is from genome assembly GCA_035047465.1 of Drosophila sordidula. NCBI lineage: Eukaryota > Metazoa > Arthropoda > Insecta > Diptera > Drosophilidae > Drosophila > Drosophila sordidula. Next base: position 133,848 of record JAWNPQ010000196.1, on the reverse strand, counting down.
TCTAGCTCCGAAATTGTGGAAGATATAGCTTTTCGCGATTTGCGAGGGCGGGAGTGGGCGTGGCCGGAAATTTTTTAATGAATCTTTAAAGGGGGTGACCAGCCATCTACGTTTAAAATTTGATGACTCTAGCTCCAAAATTGTGGGAGATATAGCTTTGCGCGATTTGCGGGAGCGGGAGTGGGCGGGGGTGGACGTGGGCGGTAAATGTACCTTTATTAAGAGGAGCTGACCACTAATCTACCTTCAAAATTTGGTGACTCTAGCTCTAAAACTGTGGGAGATATAGCCAGTGGGCGTGGCACAAAAATCTTTACACTTTGTCTGAAGCAGATAACTACAAGTATATATTCCAAGTTTCAAGTCTCTATCTTCAATAGTGTAGAAAAATATTGCGTTCATACGGACAGACGGACAGACATTGCACAAAACCAATATACTAGTTTCACTTCGTGAACGAGTATAAAAAAATTCAACGAGTACAACTGACGTACCCCACTACATATTTATTAGAAGACTATCAGTGTGCGCCGGTTGAAGGCGATTTCCATAAAGAAGAGCTACGGAAAACGCGTTACCCGAATACATATCCACTTGAAACGGTGACAAAACGACAGAGTTTTTGTCAAATGGCTGGGGTTTCCCAATGAACACAACTCCTGGATAAACAAGAATGAGGTGCTGTGAATAAAATCAAACAACCCGGCAAGGTCATAAAAACATATCCGACGAAGTCGTAAAAACAGCACACACAAGCACGTGCACAGGCACGCGCACGCGCCCACGCACATGCATACTGATCATCGAGCTTGGCAACACCTGTAATAGAACAGCTGTAAGAGAATACCTGTAACAGAATCCCTGTAATAGAATCCCTGTAATAGAATGCACTACTCAGTTTTTCAATAAAAGACATTGAAATGAAATTCATACAATAGTTAGTTTATTTTACGCATATTTTTAAAGATTTATTTTATTTATTTATTTATTTAATAGGTTGACAAAAAGAGTGTCAACCTAAGTATAATGTATAAAATATAAAGAATTCTACATAAATATTAAAATTAAAAGCTAAAAGCCTAAAAAAATTATAAACAATTCTCATAACATCACCAACACGATGGGTGTATTTTATTTGCCTGTCCGGCTAGCTATGCTCCTAATCACAGCTAATTGTTGTCAGTGACGTTAAGAGAACCTACAGCTAAAGAGAAGGTTGTTAGTAATATGCGTAAATTCTAAAATATAAATATCAGTCTTATAATTAAACAAAATAATAAAGAAAGAGAAGGATACACTTTTAATAGTTAGTAATACTAATAATTAGAATTAGATAGTTAGATAAGAGGAAAGAGACAGAGACGGAAATCATTGAATTTACAATTCTTTGTTAAGGGGGAGAACCTTTATGTCACCTTCAACCTTATTCAATTCCCCAACGAATAGATGCGAGTCGTATTTTGAGAAATTATGAAAAAATACGGGGACAAAAGGTGCAATTTGATAATTTATATTGCAGGCATTATGCGCTGCGCCTCTAAACTGGCCAGTTAAATGGCAGTGATCCCTAACACGGTCAGCTCTTAATGTTTTTTGACAAATATGGCAATTGATAGCCATTTTGAAGCGATCTATTTCTAACTGACTCATTACTATCGGCTTAATTGTCGAGAGATACGTGGTGTAAATGTCGTTAACATTTGATGAAGTAGGTGTATGCTATGGGAATATGCTCGCTAATTGCTTCTACATTTTTACTCATTTCGAGCATTCACTCGAAATCTGCATATACAATAATGGGTACGTCTAAGCTACGATTATACTTTTTAAAACACTTGCCTATATTTATTTATAGTCAGCTCCAGCTGAATTATTTTCATTAGACTCCAGCCACTTTCCCTCTGCTGGAACTCATCCATTTTTGTTTTTAGATGAGTAGCATGGTCTGTATACACATCCTAAATTTTCATCGCCCTGGTTATTACTCCCATTGAAGTCTGATGGGACTTCACAGTCTTGACAACTTCTTCATCAACATATTTTGCATACTCCGCGAACAGTTCGAAGTTTGCTTTCATGGAGGTATGTATGTTGGGGCTGGCGGTAAGTCCATTGGCGATGGAGGTTGGGTTAGTAGCGACGGATGGGTTAGCAGCGGTGGTGGCGCTAAGTCCGTTGGGGGTGGTGGTAAGTCCGTTGGCGTTGGCGGTTGGGTTAGCAGCGGCGGATGGGTTAGCGGCGGCGGATGGGTTAGCGGTGGTGCTGGCGGTAGGTCCATTGGCGGCGGCCCGATATTTAAAACAAATTTAATTTTTTTTTTTTGCATAAAGAATTTGTCACACTCGCGTGGATTTTGTTTAGAGGCACACAAATTATAAACAAAGAAATTGTTTAACACTTGTAAGATTTGTTATAAATTCACAAAAAAAGTGTTGTTTGCACACACAAGGATTGAATAAAACACACAAAAAAATTAGCTTGGAGGTTTAGAGAACGCGATTGTACAGAGACTACTGATACAGGCTTAATGAAAGTAAGGATCCTTTATAGACTTGGGATTGCTATTTTTATAGCCATATTCACTTGCGAACTATTAAACATAGACTCAAACAGGTTAGGAAGGGCATAGGACATAGGGGATAGGGCGTAGGGCATAGGGCATGATCCTGTGCACCTACAATACAAAGTCATAAAACAACCAAAACAAACACTGAGCCTGTTATTAAAAATTGGCACGTAAATAAATTATGAGAAAACAAATCCAGAAGCCCATCCATACATTACCTGCATACATGATTACTCCTTGACCCCTTCCATACACACCCGCCCTTGTCAGTAGGTGTCTATAAGCGTGAAATTTATTATCCCACCCCCTAAAAAATTGTCGAACAAGTCGATGCGTGCACTTGTGTGCACTTGTTCTCATAAGCCCTTACACCTCTAATCCGAATTTTAATGATCGGGCACCCACGCTACTTCCGAAAAGGGACAAGCAATAAAATTTAACGGCCACTTTCCTCAACTCCCACCTCCACAAAAGGGACAAGCAATAAAACGATCGGTCCCCTCACCCCCACCCCCGCAAAAAGTACTCGAACAAGTCGATGTGTGTACTTGTGTGCACTTGTTCTCATAAGCCCTCACCCCTCAAATCTGGGTCCCTTCTGAAAAGGGACGAGCAACAAAATTTAACGGCCACTTTCCTCAACTCCCCCCTCCACAAAAGGTCACATAGGACCATAAAACGATCCCTCAAAAAGGGTCACTTGCGCCCATAAAACGAAAGGATACCTCACCCCCGCAAAAAGAATCACGTAGCGCCATTAAATGATCGCTCCCTCACTCCCACCGCATAAAGGGTCAGGAATATTAATTAGGGTCACGTTCCTGCACATCGGGGGTCTCGTAGGGTCATAAATCATTGATTATTCACCCAGGGTAATAAAAGTGACAGCTACTTCCTGTCACAAAACATACCATTCCCTACTACTCCGCTGTACGTAACCTAACAATCTCAGGAGCACAACGCGATCCTTCAGAGGACCCACACGGTGAATGGGATTTCCCTATAGATGCAGCGCTAGAAATAAGCTATTTACTATGCGAAATAATCCCTCCCCTGTTCGCCGTAAGAGAGTTGGCGAACATCCAGAAGGAACGTCGAGTGTCATTGCAAATTGGCATATAAAATTTACCGGCTGTTCGACTGATATTTCAATCGAAGACTTTATTTACTGTGTCAACTGGCTGACTTCGCAGTGTTTGAATGGAGGTTTTGAACTCCTCTATAAATTTGGCAACCTTCCTTTACAGGTCCAGCCTTCAACTTTTATTGGCGATGCCACAGATCGCAAGACGACATGAATTGGTTTATTCTATGTACCCGCTTGCGGGAAAGGTATAAAGACCAACCAACAGAAAGAGACATAAAAGCTGCACTGCGTAGGCGTTAGCAAGGCCGTAATGAAGGTTTTGATGACTTTCTAGACGCTATGGTAGCCATTACAGATGCATTGCGAGAACCGTTATCAGATGAAGAGCTAGTGGTCGAGGTTAGAAACAATTTAAGGCCGGAGATATTCCACGAAATATTACATGTGGAAACTCCTACCTTAGCCTCAGTACGTAGAGAATGTCATAAGCATGAACTACTTTTCGGTAGTACTAGATCATCATTGTCATGGCAAGGCGTGCAGTTAATGCTGTCGTACACGAAGAACAAAATGATAGTGTACCCGACAGAGAGGCTGACAAAGTTTATGCATTGCAAACATCACCCAGGTCCAAATACTGGAACTGCGATAATCCCAAGCACAGATATCATGATTGTATGAAAATACGTCGTATGTTTTGCTATGGTTGCGGAGCGATAAACACTTACAAGCCAAGATGTGCGAAATGCAATCCGCAGTCGGAATTCCGAGCGCGGATGTCCGCCAGTAGCCTCGGATTTACCACGCACAATTCTGATTAACCCTGACATGACTTCCAAATTAGCTGAAGTTCCTTTACATACCCCAGTGCCAATGCCATGTACGACTGCAAGAATATTGTAAACGAAGAGCGGAAATATTTCGAAAACAATGCACAGAATCCCGTTCATCCAAACGTATGCATGTATATTGGACGAACCGCCGGAAACTAGATCGTTATACCGTTTGGGCTATTTCACACATTAGCCAGGATATTCGTCCATTTGCTAATTTAGGTAATTTTGGTAGACATTACTTAGCCGCAGTGGCGCAAATAAAAGCATACTGGGTGGAGAACTGGCAGAGCGTATGATATTAGAAAAACAGAAATATTGCAAAATTAATGGGAAAGTTCCAACATCTGATGGCCAAACACTGTAGGTCACATGATCGATAGACATTCAACTGAGTTATAATTCTGTACAAGCGGATGTCAAATTTTTAATCATACCAACCATTACGCTAAATGTTATTTGCGGAATTGACTTTTGGCAAAAGTTTGGCATTTCTATTATACATACGCCTAAAGTTCAAGATATATGCGGACCATAAAATAGACTTGCAGGCCGCCATTATCTTATTTCCTACTTTCGAAAAGACTAGGTATAACTACATCAGTTGAGCATATAATTGACACTGGCAATGCCAATCCCATTAAGCAGAAGTGTTATCCTTTGTCGCCTGCCCGAGAACGACTCTTGTGTACGGAGATCGACCGAATGCTAGATCTCGGGGTGATTGAAGAAGCTCCAGCTTCTGCATGGTCTTCACCCGCTGTACTACTCGTTATGCAAGGCAAAATTCGCTTTTGTTTAGATTCTCGTAAATTAAATCTCGTAGCAGTTAAAGATGCATACTCGATGTAAGTAATTTGGAAGACTTATTGAGCAGATTACCTTCGGTGCATTGTATCTCTAAAATTGATCTGAAGGATGCCTTCTCGAGCAAAGGCAGCGTTCACCATGCCGTTTATGCAACTCGCCACAAACCATGTGTCGCTTGATGGATCAAGTTATCCCGTATCAATTGAAGCCGCAACAGTCATGTCTACTAGTTTCAATGAGCATCTCGACCATCTAGCCAAGGTTGCCTCTAACCTGCGCTCAGCGGGACTGACAATCAATATCAAGAAGAGTCAGTTTTGTTTGACAAAAGTATCATATCTCGGATACATAGTAGGCGAAGGTACCCTACAGACTAATCCAAATAAGGTCCGAGCGTTATCGGAATTTCCAGTTCCTAAAACTCAACGACAGTTCGCAAGAAACTTATAAGCTGATAAAAACCAAACTCTGCTCTGCACCGTGTTTAGTGGACGCGAATTATAATAAACCATTTATCGTGCAGTGTAATGCATCCATGTACGGTATAGGCGCTCTATTAGCCCAATGTGACGAAAACGGTTACGAGCGACCTATAACTTACATGTCAAAGAAACTTAACTAAGCTCAGCGTAACTACTCAGTTACTGAGTTGGAGTGCCTAGCCATAGTGCTGGCCATAAAAAAATTTTGGATGTATATAGAAGGTCAAGAGTTCAACGTGGTAACTGACCACGCGAGCTTACGCTTGTTAATGAACCAAAAACCTTAAGCACTACCTAAGGGTCAGCGAGTAACAAGTGTCGATCACTTTCCATAGATTGTATGTCGCAATATAGGCAATATATCGCTATATATCTTAATAATTTTGGACCACTACTCAAAATTTACCTTTTTAGAAACAGTCAAAAGATTCACCCAAGAAATCATTATCACAATTTTAAAAGGAGATGTCTTCGACTGTTTTGGTGTGCCTCCGGTTATAGTTAGCGATAATGGAAGCCAATTTAAAGGATAGGACATTGCCAACTTCCTTAAGCGATACGAGATTGAACACATTTTTACCGCGGCCTACTCGCCTCATCCTACCTGTGCTCCGACCAACGAGATTGGGATAGATATGTAAGTAGCATTAATAGCGCAATCCGAAATAATATCCATCAATCGATAGGAATATCTCCCTACTTAGCAGTCTTCGAACACAACATGCTTACCCACGGCGATGATTACAAGTTGCTCGCGAACTTGGAATTACTGAGTGAGGGAACGACTAAATTGAATCGAATTGACGAATTTGTAAAGATTCGCTCCGATATCCAAAAACATCTGCAGAAAGCTTATGATGCCAATCAAAGAACGTATAATTTGCGAACTAAAAGTCGTACGTTCGAAATCGGCCAGAATATTATAAAAAGAAATTTTAAACTCAGCAATTTAGCGAAGAATTTCAACGCCAAGCTAGCACCAATTGGAGTTAAGACTAGACTCAAGCAAAGGCTATGGAATTCCCTATACCGACTGAAAGATCTCAAAAGAAAAGAGATAGGAATTTTCCACGCTAAGGACATCTGGCAAATTCCTTTTTCAGCTTTGAGCTGGTGCCTCTAGTGCTTCATTCAAACCTGTACTTTGAGGGTATATGCTATGTGAAGAAATACCTAAGTATCTTCGTTCGTTCTCGCATTCGCAACGGTCGTGTTTTTTTCTTGCGCCTCGATTTGTCTAATTTTCACTAATTTAAATCAATCTAATTTTTGATTTTATTGGCCTAAAAATTTTATTACAACAATGTGATTCATTTTCGGTTCTGTGAAACACATTGTTTTGTTAATTTATATTCTTTTAAATAAATTTCTTTTGAGTTTCACATACAACAACAAACTGCAGCGCAAGCAAACTGATTGTCTTGTGCAGTTGCATTGTTTAGTTTTTGCATTTTTCGCTCTTGCTGACATTCCGCGCTCTAAAACTCTCTTCAAAAGTCTCTCCGCGCTACTATTGTTGTTGGTGTTGGTCGGCTGTTTTTGTTTTGTTTTTTTCTCTTTCATTATTTCCCGTTGCTTTTTTCGGTCGTCGCGCCCGCGCTGTTTATTGTTTGTATTGTTGTTGTAAGTACAAATCAGCATCAATCTAATTTTAACCCTAGTGTGCCTATTTTTTTCATAAATTTTTTTTTTTCTTTTTCTCTTAGAGCAGAATATTTTTGTTTTATTACTCTATATATATAATGTTTGTCTGCTATAAAAAAGATTGCCAGGTGCGTGCAAACGTAAAAATGGGATTTGTTTGCTGCTGGCTGTGTGACAATATGTCGCACGAAAAATGCGCTGGCCTCAACGGCCGTATTATCGACCTGATTGAGTCCAAATCAGGTTTAAAGTGGACTTGCGAGTCCTGCAGGGATGTTGAAAGAGACATGATGGGATTCATGAGGCAGACAAAGAGGGGCTTTGGAGATATTTTCGGCCAGTTTAAAAAACTGTCGGACGGATTCTCCGCTCTGGATAATGAGTTCAAAGCTATGAAGCTTTTGAACGAATCTCCAAGGCGTAAAAATGCTAATTTAAGGCTGTCGATTGGCCAAAACAAACTTTCTACCCCTGCAGAACTGCCCACTACATCCGCTCCAAATTTACAATTAATTAATTTTTCATCCCCCTCTCCACACATCAAAGACAGAAGTGACCAAATCAACATAGTTCCCATGGATGTTGCTCCTTCTGATCCCAAACCTTTTTCTGATTCGGTAGTTATTAGCCCTGTTGACACTGATCAACCTTCTGGTGCTAGTAAACCAACCGAATCAAATGGTCAATTATCCAAGGCTATTGCTCCATTAGAAGCTATAGCTGGCGTTCCAAATGTGACATTTGTAGGTGTTCCACAAAAAAAACAAATCTTTGTTTCTAGGCTTGCCCCTGATACTACATCTGATAATGTCAAGGCCTTTATTTTGGCCAAACTGAAAGCCAATATTACTGTGGAAAAATTACTGCTGTTAATCTAAGCCCAGCTCTTGTAGTCTCTGTTAGTACAAAAAACTAACAACCTCCTCTCACTTGGCTACCAGAATGTAAGAGGTCTTTGTAGCAAACCTTGTAATCTTTATCTTACTAGCCTATCTTTTCATTTTCATGTCATAGCCTTCTCTGAGACATGGTTAAGGCCTGACATCCTAAATTCTGAAATACTATCTAACAAATTCTCTATCTATAGAAAAGACCGCACTTCTCGTCGTGGTGGTGGTGTGCTTATTGCTGTTGATGCTGATCTATTCTCGGAGATAGTAATAACTAACTTTTGTACAGATATAGAATTTGTTGCCGTCGAATTGTGCATTAATGGTGTCTGCCTTTTTATTACTTGTTCCTATATTCCTAATTCCTCAGATAATTCTGTCTATTCGATGCACTTTTCTAATATACATTCTGTCTCCGCTATGCTTTCCGATCGTGATTTTCTTGTAGTTCTGGGTGATTTCAATATTGCTGGAACTACGTGGATCTCTAGTCCCGATTCTAGCGTCTTGAGTTCCACGGCCCAAAATGTGTTTCTCGATCTATTTGGGATGTCATTATGCTATCCCAAATTCTCTTAATAAAATGCTTGATCTTGTTTTTGTTTTGGATCAATCTTTCTTGTCTGTTTCCCGTGCTGAGCCTATATCATGTCCGGAAGATCCCTATTACCCCACTTGAGAGGTGTTGATTGATTTACCTGCCCGGGTACTAAACCCTGGTAGTAAGCGTCCAGAGCGAGCTCGCCAATTTCGGAAAACCGACTTTAGCAAACTAACTCAGCTCTTATCCCAGACTGACTGGTCTCGGCTTTACATGTGTAGGGACATGGATAGTGCAATCGAGATTTTCTATTCTACTATAAACCATCTATTCGATTTATGCGTCCCGGTTTGTGATTCAGTTAGGTCTAACAATCCTATTTGGTTCACACGGGAATTAAACAATTTGAAGAATAGAAAGTCAAGGATGTACAAGAAGTTCAAGGAAACTGGCTCTTTCTTGGCTTACACTCAATATCTGATTGCTCGATCTAATTTCTCTGTCCTCAATAACCAATGTTATAACGATTACTTGAAAAGTTGTAGAATACAGTTCCAGCGGGATCCTAAAAGTTTCTATAACTTCGTTAATGTGAAGCGTAAATCGTCAACACTACCATCAACTATATTTTTTGAAGAAGCGTCTGCTGACTCAGATCAGGCTATTGCCGATTTATTCGCAACATTTTTTAAAACTACTTATAGTTCGCAGAATTATGTTCCTGCTATGCCATATCTTTATCATGTAAATGTTTCTAACTGCATTTTTGGGCCTTTGATCACAGAAAGTTCGCTACTAAAAGAGCTAATGGTTATCAAGCTCGTATTTTTACCGGGACCTGATGGAGTACCAGGCTGCGTGCTTAGATACTGTGCTGAAGGTCTCTCAAAGCCTTTGTATAAATTATTTTATTTGTCCGTGGAGTTAAGTTCATTTCCTAATATTTGGAAAGAATCATTTATTATTCCTCTCCTTAAAAAAGGAAACAAGTCTAATGTTCAAAACTATAGAGCTATTTCTAAGTTGTCCGTTATTCCGAAGATTTTCGAGAAGTTGATAACTTTTCAATTACAACATCTTTGTAGATCTGTAATTTCACCCTGCCAGCACAGGTTTATGAAATATAGATCTACTACCACTAACTTATTGGAATTCACGTCTTTTGTTATTAAAGGATTCCAAAATAAAATGCAAACCGATGTCATTTACACTGATTTCAGTAAAGCGTTTGACTCTGTTAATCATTCGCTTTTACTGCATAAGCTTCATCTTCTGGGATTTCCAAATAACTTAATTATCTGGATATCTAACTATTTATCCTTAAGAACCCAAAAAGTTTACTTCAAAGGTCTTGTCTCTAAACCTGTTCAAGTTTCTTCCGGAGTACCACAAGGAAGTCACCTTGGTCCGTTGTTATTCACCTTATTCATAAATGACCTTCCTTCGGTCATAAATCACTCTCGGGTACTGATGTACGCCGATGACGTAAAACTTTGCCTGTCGTCTACCAATTCTCTAGCTGCCCAAAGTTTGCAATCCGACCTTGACAGTTTCAAAACCTGGTGTCAAGTAAATTTATTAAATCTTAATTACAGTAAGTGCAAATTTATGTCCTTCTATAGAGGAATGCCATTTTTCAATAATTATTTCCTTAATGGTAAACCCCTTGAGCGTATTGAGCCCGTTAACGATTTGGGTATTCTTCTTGATCCCAAGCTTAAGTTTAACAAGCATATTTTTTCTGTTGCAAATCGAGCTTTTGGTGTCCTGGGATTCATAAAGCGCTGGTCGAAAGAATTTGACGATCCCTATGTTACTAAAACTCTATATACTTCACTTGTTCGTCCAATTCTTGAATATGGTTCTTGTATATGGTGTCCCCAATACAAGGTTCATCAGGATAGAATTGAATCTGTACAAAAACAATTTCTGCTTTTTGACCTCCGGGATCTTAACTGGAATACTAATTATCGCATGCCTTCCTACCATAGTGGACTTTTACTAATTAATCTTCCCTCGCTTTCTAATCGTAGAACCATGCTTGGTGTAATCTTCTTACACAAACTAATTAATGGGGAAATTAATTCTTCCGAATTAATCAGCCAAATTAGTTTTGCGGTTCCGAGTAGAAATACGAGGAATTTTCTACCGCTATCTCTTGAAATGTGTCATAGTAACTATTCTATTCATAATCCTTTTCGTATCTTATGCTCTAATTATAATAATCTTTTCCGAATAATAAGTAAAGCTACTTCTATTCCTATCCTTAAAACTTTAGTCCTTTGTCATCTGTCAATTTGTTCGCGATCTTCGTCACCGCACGTTATGCGGCGCGCCCGTCGGTCGGTTGGGCGGGAGGTGGGTGGCATTTTGCCTGGGTCCGCGCGTTAACAAGCCCGTGCTTGGTATCGTTGGGCCACTTGAATGTACTGCTCGTTAGTACATCTACGTCCAAACAACAACAAAAAATAAACCCAAGCAGTGGTGCCGCACTGAATTTACCGCGACTGTAATTGCATTAAAAGTCATCCGCTGGTAATTGCAGATCGAACGTATCTAGTTCGATTACACACTCACTGCAACTCAAAGTAGATCGTTCATATATCACACGATATAATTAGTTCGATATAATTAGTTCACAAGTCAATGACGCGTTCTTTTGAACTTATGCTGCGCCCAAAGCCGACGCCACTCACCATTTTGTAGATGTACAGCCAAGAGTTCGGTCATATAGACACCAACTTCACAAACATTCAGAAAAGAAAAAAAAACACGTGGTGTCCACCCGAGTATAGTCAGATTATAATCCATAACATACGACAACCTAAAGGCATCCAACAGTGCCAATTGGCTATTGTCACACTGGCTTCTCAGATTGCCAAGTACTTAAGGTAATTTTTGCAATTTTAATTGGTAAGGTGACTCTTCGACATTTCGCCTGTATATGTCTTACAAGTGCTCACAATATGATCTCGCAGTGCATCCCTAATTGGTGACGTGTCCACGTGAACATGCGGGAACGCAGCCACCCAGTTCAAGAGTTCACTCGCGGCGAACAGAATATTGCAGCTCGGCCCATGGATCTCGTTTTTGCTGTTGCATCACAGTAACGAACACGCGCATCTGCGCCCCAAAGTGCGTAGCGGCACTACACGAGCACAGCTCAGCTTCGGAGACTGACGTCTACTCCCGGAGCATCGTTTAGACATTGCGGTGCTAACCTGCTACGCTGCGGCAAGTGTTGATGGATCACGAGTTTACCGAGCAGAACTGGACTTTGTACACCTCCCCTACCTAAGTCGCACCTGTGCAGCACCCACAGACAAGTTTCTGCACCAAGGAGTCAAGGGATGCAAATCCGGTAGTAGGGGTCTCTACCTCGGATAAAAATCTAGGTTTCTTAATTAAATAAGTATCGCCAAGCAAGTTTCCTATTTGTATTTTGTAAATTGTCTTGCTTATAAGTAATTTTCAATCATTATAGTGCGTGAACATCTTTTCTAACCATATATCTACCTCTATAAAGTAATGAAACGTGCCTTCCTGAAGCTGTCTACGTCCCCCCCCTCTGATTCTTGCGTGTAGATATACTCAAACTTGCTTGCCGAATCCCCATACCCCGTAGTTGATTTTTTTTATATAATTAAATAACGAAGGCAGTGATTGGCTGAACTGAGAACTGATGCTACCAGAGCAGTTCGGAATAATTTCTTATGTAGGTTAAAAATGTATGACATTAATAGATTGTAATTCCCCCATAAAAAATGTTCTATTCTCGGTTTTCGAGAATTATAAGTACGACTGTTGTATATCATTGAAGTAATATGAACTAAATACGCCATTAACATTACACCTTATCTAAGTTTACTAGAGTGTTGATTTGGGTGGAGCCATGACTAGTTATGAGCTCTGCAAGGTAGGGAGGGTAAAGAGGAGGACTACAATATCACAGTTATCCACATAATATGCCACATTTCAGTATTAGTTTCAGGATTGATCGTCATTCCTTTAGGCTCTGTCTACCCTTTTTATTTTTGTGACGTATATTGGGAGAGCACCAACAACGCACCCCACTAGCCCTGACCAAGGCCGGACAAAGATTCAGACAGAGCGTTCTGTCGAACATTTACATGTACGTTACAATGTTCATAAAAGATGTCCCTTTTTAAGACAGTTTTAAGGCATAGAGACAATCTTTTTGCTTCTTTAAGGCGCAAGTTTGGAGACAAATTGCCAAATCGGGACATTGCCATTTACAATGCTCTGTGCTCTCACAAAATACACAAACAGTGACCCTCGTGTTAGTAACAACAAGCGATGTTCGACTGGGGTTAACCTTCTTGTCCACCTGAGAACTCGGTGTATACGTTCCCATAGGATAATCCACATTTTCTAGTGTTCAGCATCGCTGCTCCAAAAATGTGCCAATTTGTGCCCATGACGGAATCATGTTTGCGAAAGCGGGATCCTCCAGCTTCTCTTCTCATGTTGATTGTGAAACATGATCCAACTTTTGCAGTAGCACTTGGACTATGATGCCTCCAGCAAATTGCTTCTTGCTGCCCAAACTGGTCAGAGCACGAATATGGGCATTGAACGTATCCGATAGTTCACGAATCATGCCAGCAGAGCCATTCTCTACTTTCTTGAGCACCACTAATTTAACAATATGTGCCTGAAACACTAAGCGACGGTTATCAAATCGTTTTTGTAATAAATATAATGAAATATAATAATTAGCCTCTGATATTTCCAACGAGCGAATAGTATGCAACGCAGAATCCTTTAAAAAGAGGCGCAAATGCTGCAATTTTTCAAGTTTTGCTAGTTTGAGGTGATTTTCGATTACAGTTGTGAACATGGAAAAGAAATGTGCCCACTCCGTATAACTACCAGAAAATGTCGGTAATTCGATTGGCCGTAACGCCGGCAACGCTCTGGATCTGGCCACGGACGAAGGAAGAGGATCATTTAAAAGCGTATAACAAGAAGGCGACGCTCTACTACGCTTGGCAATTTCAAACCGAACCGATCTTTCCAATGTGAGTGAAAGTTCATCGAATGCATCTCGCAACTCACTGCCGATTTCGTCAAAATTGAATTCCTTCAATTTATTTTAAGCCTCTTCAAATGCAGATTCCATTTTCTGAATCCGTTTAAGCAGCACTGACAACGAATTCTCATCGATGTTAGCAAGGGGTGTTTGGTTGAGGTTGCTTTGTAACGCCTGCAACCGCTCATAAGACGACGCCACTTTGTGCATTAAAAAAAAACCCTGTTTGTAGGCTGGGCGACCGAATCAGCGCTCCAACTTTCCATAATTACCAAAAAAAAAAATTAATAACGAGTGCGGCAAAATAGTTTGACCTGAAACGGCATACGTACGGCCCGCGTATGTGCACATAAGTACATATATAAGTTATCTAATTCTCTCCTCCAGTGTCCCGCCAGTTCCAGGTTGCTGGGGTGAGCGTGATCGGGAGTTTATGATGATAATGATGGGAAGCTTTTTTTCCTCCAATATGCTAGCCTTGTGGCATAGGCAATGATAACAAGTTATAACATGTTTGCGGCAAATGGCCGGAGCAGTATATTTACAGTGACGCTTGTTAACTACTCCCCCCTCAGGCTCGTGGCCGTCCTCGGTCACGTCAAGTTGGGCGATGGCTCTTTCTAGTTATACAGAGGCACGTCTTCTGTGGCAGTAGTGTTGAAAGGTGACTGCTCCGCAGAAAACAATGCTGACGCCAACTCCAATCAGGAACCAAATTCTCGGCGATCCTCCTGACTCGACCTTCTCTCTTAGCTGATGGATGAAATTTATATTCTGTTCACTCATCCGGTGAAATGACGAGAGGCTTAGGATTTGGTCATATCCACTGATGTTGAGGAGTGGAGAGGCAGGAATACTAGGCATTTTCTCCACTAGGCTGTTGTGGTTCAAGTACTTTGTATTGTTGATTACTGCTTTGCGTTCGAACGTGACGAGGTGCGTTCCTTTCAATGACACAACAGGGCCATAGTTGATGCTGCCTTTAGCACGTTGTTCATTAACGACGATTATTCCCTCGTCCATCAGCAAAATTGGTAGTAGGTGGCTCGGTTACGGGATACTGGGAGGATTATCGTTTTCTTACATAGTTTCTTAATTTTAGGGTATTTAATTAACATGTGTAATTCATTATCGAATTGTAATATTTGAATTTTGGATACTTCCATTAGATTAACCATCGGGACTTCTGTGAGCTGATCAGTGAAAATCGACTTCAAATCATTAGTATCGAAAATGGTGGGGCTTATGATATCTGATTTTGCAAGTGTGATTGTAAGTATTAAGTTCTGAATTTCAGTAATGAGCAATCTATTACGAGTCATAAGTGACTCGAATAAATTTGGGGTGTCTAAGAGTTCACCCTTTTTGGCTTGGATTATTTGGTTTACTGTGTCTGTAAGTTTATTAATCTGCTTTTGCGTTTCTGTATTAATTAGTACTTGTCTGTTATTAGAATCTACTAACTGTGTCTCTGTTATCTTTATTCTCTCTAGGTGAGCAGCGTCCGGGGTTCCGGCTACAATTTGTAATGCTGTGCCTAGAAAATCTAAACTCCTAGCCATTCTATGTTGAATTGTTAGAGCGGACAAAAGTGTTTCAATGTGTTCTATATATATTTCTAACAATTTTCGCATATGCGATTGTGGGAAAAACTCGGACAATTTTAGGGTGTCATCTACTATCTTAAAGAAATTACTCAAGCTACTTGAATGTCTTACGTGACTAAATTGTTCCCATATTAAAATGATGACGAATCTGTGAGGATTAAGTTGTGCGTTAATTTGGTTGGTTATTGGAATTACTTAAGGTTGTCTTTGTGGACCACCCTCCCCTTAATAATCACCGTCGTTCCCACGTCGGCCTGTACCTTTCCTTCGGAACATATGGGAGACAGTTTGTTTCCTAATCTTTTGTTGTTCTTAACGAATACTGTTTCGCCTACGTCAAACACCCTGTTTTGCCTATCTGGGTTGCACCTGCGCATCTGGTCTTGTGGTGATGTCGCTATCTTGTCTCTGATAGCTTGGCGTAACTCGTCCGGAGTTCCGTGCCACTGTTCTTTTTATCGATCATAAGATATCTAGCAATCTCTGTTAGAGTGCTGTGGAACCGTTCCACTTGCCCGTTGGAACATCTATGGAGCGGGGGCGCGTTGATTAAGTCAATGTTGTATTGGCCCTTCAGTAACGAGGTGACAGTTTCTGAGCAGAATGATGCCTCGTTATCGCAGTAGATAGTTTTCGTATTTGGGAAAACGTTAACTACTTGCAATATGGGAGTGATTACATCTGATATCGCCCTAGATACTATCGGGTGTACAATAGCAAATTTTGAGAATTTATCGATACATGTTAGGAAGAGCTTTTTGTCAGTAGAAAATATGTCGATGTGAAGTCTTTCATTGGTGTGATCCGGAATGGGGGTTTCACCAAGCTCCTGCTTCTTTGGATGAATATCGTATTTCCCTTTCGTGCATACCCTACAGTTTAGCAGTATTTCGTTACCTTTTTTGGTCATTTTCGGAAAAAAATAGTATTTTCTGAGCTGTTTTACATTTTCTTGGGCTACCCTGTGCGCTCGATTGTGTTCGGAGTGGACAATTTCTATTTGATCGTTTTTGTTGGATATGTCTGAAACAATGTTCTTGCAGTGTCGAAATTTCGTCGCTGGAAATAGTGTTATTAACTCGAGGGCCCACACAATGCCCAAAAGTTCCCTTTCATTGGTAGCATAATGAGTTTCGCATTGTTTTAATGTGCGCGAAATCATTGTGGTTGGCTTTCCTTCTTGGGATAGCACTGCTCCAATACCATTCGCCGAAGCGTCAGTGGTTAAATCAAATGGTTTTTTAAAGTCTGGGTACATTAATATGACATCTTCCGATGCCAAAATGTTTCTTAAACGTTGGAATGCATCCCGTTGGGTGTCGTCGAACTCTAGTGGAATCTTTCTCGACATGTGTTTGTTTACAGACCCATTTTCGCCTTTAACCATGTTGGTCAATGGCCTAGCTATCGAAGCGAAATCTTTCACGAAGACGCTATAGTAGCTAGCTAGGCCCAGAAATGATCTCAGCGCATATAGGTTTGTCGGCTCGACGTATTCCTGTATCGCTTTGACATTTTCAGGATCAGTTTTGGCTCCATTTCTGGCCACAATAGACCCAAGATATTCGACACTATTTTTTAAAAATTGGGTTTTTTCTTTTGACACTCTCATGTTTGCCTCGTATAGTCTTTGGAGTATAATGTCGATATGCTGGACGTGGTCGTGTCTATTTTCTGAGAAAATTATTACATCGTCGACGTAGACGTAGCAACATTGTCCAAATTGCTCCCTAAGCACGTCGTCAATGGCTCTTTGGAAAATGCTTCCAGCATTCTTTAAACCAAAGGGCAGTCGGCAGAATGCATATTTTCCGCCGTTGACTGAGAACGATGTCTTCTCTCGATCCTTTTCTGCCAGGTATATCTGATGATACCCAGACTTAAGGTCAAGAGTTGTGAATAATTTGGCCTTACCCAGATTCGCTAGAATCATTGGGATAGTTGGCATTGGATAGCGGTCGGCAATAGTTCGATCGTTTAACTTCCTAAAGTCAATAACGAGTCGCTTATTTTTGTTGCCTTCGGCGTCTAGGCCTTTTTTGTCAACAACCCAAGACGGGCTATTGTACGCAGACCTTGACGGTCTGATGATACCGCCTTCCAACAGTTGGGTAATTTCGTTGTTGACGAAATCTGATACACCGTTTGGGTATGGGTATAGTTTGGAATATACCGGGTCATTGTCGTTAGAGGTCGAAAACGCTTTAATTCTTTTTGACATCATTCGCCTGAACTCGTCCCTTACATTTCCGGGGACTGTTATTTCGTTTACTTGAGTGAAATTCACATTTTCACATGAGTGGAAATGTAATGGTTCGCACCTGTTGCCGTAGCTTATACAGTCGTTTTTCAAGTTTAAAGTGGCGCCTGCCCGCGTTAGCAGATCGAAACTTATTATGGCATCAAAGGCGTCAAGGGTGTCTAATATGAAAAACGGTGCGGCTTGTCCAAGAATTTTCATTGAACATTTTCTATTGATTTCACTGGATCCATGTAGAGTTCACAGTGAATGGGGTGTTGACAAGTGTTGCGTTTTTTAATTCCTTTACGGGTCTCACGTAGTTCTTTGCCGCCCCAGTGTCGATCAAAATTTTTAGTTTTGTGCTAGCCAACGTCGAATGGCAGTTGGGAACGTTCCGTAAAAAATTGAGCAAGTCGTTTCCATCATTTGAATCGACATCCTCTTCGATTTCCACGGCCGCAGCTTCGGCCGCGTCCGCATATTGCTGGTCATTGTTTGCGTTTTGATGGGTTATGTTATTAACTCGTTGACGTCTCTGACCGGAAACACGTTTTGATGTGTTCTGTCTTTTCTGTGCTTCGCCAAAACCTGAAGTATTCTGGGTTTTGCCCCAGTTGGTTAGCTGTCGGAAGTGCGCCATTGAAGGGTCGACTTCCATGGGCTGGGTTTGGCTTAGTTGTCCCTCTTTGTCTTTCTGATTCGAATTATTTTCTTGTTAAGTCTTACTATGAGACTGTTTACCCGTGAAATGTGGGTTTCTTTCTTGATTTCTATTGGGCTTTGACTGTTGTCGATTTCCCTGCTTGTTATTTTCATGCTGTCCCCGGTCTTCGATTACCTTGGCATAAGATGCTGCGAACATACTCCTTTCGATGCTATTCTCAGCCTCGCGAGCCAAAGCTAGTGCTGATGGTAAATCTTTAGGCTGGGCTGGCAGCACGAACGCTTTTAGGGATCTCTTAAGACCTGACATGAATGCGTGTAGAGCATCCTCTCTAACCTCAGAATTGAGGATCGTGGCAGAGTGCTTATCATTAGACATGACAATTTTATTAGTGACGAGGGTGAGCTTCTTCTCAACCTCGTCATAATATTCCATCAAGCCTAATTCACCTTTCCTGACCATTTCTAGCTGCTGCCTGAGTACGCTCAGAGTCGTTTTGTCTGCGTACGGACAATCTAATCTTGCAACAATCGCGTCGATATTAAGAACAGTGTTATGTGATGTTAAGATTGATCTAGCTCCACATATTTTATTTCGTAAAATAGCTACAGCCTCGTAATGTATTTCGCTACCTTTGTAACGTCTAAAGGTTTCGTATACGTCTAAGGCAGTAGTCACTCTGCACCCCCTCGAAGGTTGGTACAGACTTCAGTATGTCAAGTCTCACTTCACATTTCACATTTGGGTCGATTGTAACTTTTTCGTATACTTCCACGCATGGTGCAGCTATCTGCAAAGCGTTTACTTGGGATCTGACAGCATTCAGTTCCCCTGCAAACTGTTGTCTTAGACGTTGTTCTTGCTCAGCGAGAGCGGCATTAACTGTGCCTTGTATTAGCGCTTTTAACTGGTCAGTGTCCATTTCTGTATCTGTATTATCTAGCTGCTGAGGGCGGAAGCCTGCTTCTTCACTATCGTCACTATCAAATTCTTGTTTAATTTCTCTATATGCCCAACTCATGGGGTTTATGATATCTGATTTTGCAAGTGTGATTGTAAGTATTAAGTTCTGAATTTCAGTAATGAGCAATCTATTACGAGTCATAAGTGACTCGAATAAATTTGGGGTGTCTAAGAGTTCACCCTTTTTGGCTTGGATTATTTGGTTTACTGTGTCTGTAAGTTTATTAATCTGCTTTTGCGTTTCTGTATTAATTAGTACTTGTCTGTTATTAGAATCTACTAACTGTGTCTCTGTTATCTTTATTCTCTCTAGGTGAGCAGCGTCCGGGGTTCCGGCTACAATTTGTAATGCTGTGCCTAGAAAATCTAAACTCCTAGCCATTCTATGTTGAATTGTTAGAGCGGACAAAAGTGTTTCAATGTGTTCTATATATATTTCTAACAATTTTCGCATATGCGATTGTGGGAAAAACTCGGACAATTTTAGGGTGTCATCTACTATCTTAAAGAAATTACTCAAGCTACTTGAATGTCTTACGTGACTAAATTGTTCCCATATTAAAATGATGACGAATCTGTGAGGATTAAGTTGTGCGTTAATTTGGTTGGTTATTGGAATTACTTAAGGTTGTCTTTGTGGACCACCCTCCCCTTAATAATCACCGTCGTTCCCACGTCGGCCTGTACCTTTCCTTCGGAACATATGGGAGACAGTTTGTTTCCTAATCTTTTGTTGTTCTTAACGAATACTGTTTCGCCTACGTCAAACACCCTGTTTTGCCTATCTGGGTTGCACCTGCGCATCTGGTCTTGTGGTGATGTCGCTATCTTGTCTCTGATAGCTTGGCGTAACTCGTCCGGAGTTCCGTGCCACTGTTCTTTTTATCGATCATAAGATATCTAGCAATCTCTGTTAGAGTGCTGTGGAACCGTTCCACTTGCCCGTTGGAACAGCTATGGAGCGGGGGCGCGTTGATTAAGTCAATGTTGTATTGGCCCTTCAGTAACGAGGTGACAGTTTCTGAGCAGAATGATGCCTCGTTATCGCAGTAGATAGTTTTCGTATTTGGGAAAACGTTAACTACTTGCAATATGGGAGTGATTACATCTGATATCGCCCTAGATACTATCGGGTGTACAATAGCAAATTTTGAGAATTTATCGATACATGTTAGGAAGAGCTTTTTGTCAGTAGAAAATATGTCGATGTGAAGTCTTTCATTGGTGTGATCCGGAATGGGGGTTTCACCAAGCTCCTGCTTCTTTGGATGAATATCGTATTTCCCTTTCGTGCATACCCTACAGTTTAGCAGTATTTCGTTACCTTTTTTGGTCATTTTCGGAAAAAAATAGTATTTTCTGAGCTGTTTTACGTTTTCTTGGGCTACCCTGTGCGCTCGATTGTGTTCGGAGTGGACAATTTCTATTTGATCGTTTTTGTTGGATATGTCTGAAACAATGTTCTTGCAGTGTCGAAATTTCGTCGCTGGAAATAGTGTTATTAACTCGAGGGCCCACACAATGCCCAAAAGTTCCCTTTCATTGGTAGCATAATGAGTTTCGCATTGTTTTAATGTGCGCGAAATCATTGTGGTTGGCTTTCCTTCTTGGTATAGCACTGCTCCAATACCATTCGCCGAAGCGTCAGTGGTTAAATCAAATGGTTTTTTAAAGTCTGGGTACATTAATATGACATCTTCCGATGCCAAAATGTTTCTTAAACGTTGGAATGCATCCCGTTGGGTGTCGTCGAACTCTAGTGGAATCTTTCTCGACATGTGTTTGTTTACAGACCCATTTTCGCCTTTAACCATGTTGGTCAATGGCCTAGCTATCGAAGCGAAATCTTTCACGAAGACGCTATAGTAGCTAGCTAGGCCCAGAAATGATCTCAGCGCATATAGGTTTGTCGGCTCGACGTATTCCTGTATCGCTTTGACATTTTCAGGATCAGTTTTGGCTCCATTTTTGGCCACAATAGACCCAAGATATTCGACACTATTTTTTAAAAATTGGGTTTTTTCTTTTGACACTCTCATGTTTGCCTCGTATAGTCTTTGGAGTATAATGTCGATATGCTGGACGTGGTCGTGTCTATTTTCTGAGAAAATTATTACATCGTCGACGTAGACGTAGCAACATTGTCCAAATTGCTCCCTAAGCACGTCGTCAATGGCTCTTTGGAAAATGCTTCCAGCATTCTTTAAACCAAAGGGCAGTCGGCAGAATGCATATTTTCCGCCGTTGACTGAGAACGATGTCTTCTCTCGATCCTTTTCTGCCAGGTATATCTGATGATACCCAGACTTAAGGTCAAGAGTTGTGAATAATTTGGCCTTACCCAGATTCGCTAGAATCATTGGGATAGTTGGCATTGGATAGCGGTCGGCAATAGTTCGATCGTTTAACTTCCTAAAGTCAATAACGAGTCGCTTATTTTTGTTGCCTTCGGCGTCTAGGCCTTTTTTGTCAACAACCCAAGACGGGCTATTGTACGCAGACCTTGACGGTCTGATGATACCGCCTTCCAACAGTTGGGTAATTTCGTTGTTGACGAAATCTGATACACCGTTTGGGTATGGGTATAGTTTGGAATATACCGGGTCATTGTCGTTAGAGGTCGAAAACGCTTTAATTCTTTTTGACATCATTCGCCTGAACTCGTCCCTTACATTTCCGGGGACTGTTATTTCGTTTACTTGAGTGAAATTCACATTTTCACATGAGTGGAAATGTAATGGTTCGCACCTGTTGCCGTAGCTTATACAGTCGTTTTTCAAGTTTAAAGTGGCGCCTGCCCGCGTTAGCAGATCGAAACTTATTATGGCATCAAAGGCGTCAAGGGTGTCTAATATGAAAAACGGTGCGGCTTGTCCAAGAATTTTCATTGAACATTTTCTATTGATTTCACTGGATCCATGTAGAGTTCACAGTGAATGGGGTGTTGACAAGTGTTGCGTTTTTTAATTCCTTTACGGGTCTCACGTAGTTCTTTGCCGCCCCAGTGTCGATCAAAATTTTTAGTTTTGTGCTAGCCAACGTCGAATGGCAGTTGGGAACGTTCCGTAAAAAATTGAGCAAGTCGTTTCCATCATTTGAATCGACATCCTCTTCGATTTCCACGGCCGCAGCTTCGGCCGCGTCCGCATATTGCTGGTCATTGTTTGCGTTTTGATGGGTTATGTTATTAACTCGTTGACGTCTCTGACCGGAAACACGTTTTGATGTGTTCTGTCTTTTCTGTGCTTCGCCAAAACCTGAAGTATTCTGGGTTTTGCCCCAGTTGGTTAGCTGTCGGAAGTGCGCCATTGAAGGGTCGACTTCCATGGGCTGGGTTTGGCTTAGTTGTCCCTCTTTGTCTTTCTGATTCGAATTATTTTCTTGTTAAGTCTTACTATGAGACTGTTTACCCGTGAAATGTGGGTTTCTTTCTTGATTTCTATTGGGCTTTGACTGTTGTCGATTTCCCTGCTTGTTATTTTCATGCTGTCCCCGGTCTTCGATTACCTTGGCATAAGATGCTGCGAACATACTCCTTTCGATGCTATTCTCAGCCTCGCGAGCCAAAGCTAGTGCTGATGGTAAATCTTTAGGCTGGGCTGGCAGCACGAACGCTTTTAGGGATCTCTTAAGACCTGACATGAATGCGTGTAGAGCATCCTCTCTAACCTCAGAATTGAGGATCGTGGCAGAGTGCTTATCATTAGACATGACAATTTTATTAGTGACGAGGGTGAGCTTCTTCTCAACCTCGTCATAATATTCCATCAAGCCTAATTCACCTTTCCTGACCATTTCTAGCTGCTGCCTGAGTACGCTCAGAGTCGTTTTGTCTGCGTACGGACAATCTAATCTTGCAACAATCGCGTCGATATTAAGAACAGTGTTATGTGATGTTAAGATTGATCTAGCTCCACATATTTTATTTCGTAAAATAGCTACAGCCTCGTAATGTATTTCGCTACCTTTGTAACGTCTAAAGGTTTCGTATACGTCTAAGGCAGTAGTCACTCTGCACCCCCTCGAAGGTTGGTACAGACTTCAGTATGTCAAGTCTCACTTCACATTTCACATTTGGGTCGATTGTAACTTTTTCGTATACTTCCACGCATGGTGCAGCTATCTGCAAAGCGTTTACTTGGGATCTGACAGCATTCAGTTCCCCTGCAAACTGTTGTCTTAGACGTTGTTCTTGCTCAGCGAGAGCGGCATTAACTGTGCCTTGTATTAGCGCTTTTAACTGGTCAGTGTCCATTTCTGTATCTGTATTATCTAGCTGCTGAGGGCGGAAGCCTGCTTCTTCACTATCGTCACTATCAAATTCTTGTTTAATTTCTCTATATGCCCAACTCATGGGGTTTATGATATCTGATTTTGCAAGTGTGATTGTAAGTATTAAGTTCTGAATTTCAGTAATGAGCAATCTATTACGAGTCATAAGTGACTCGAATAAATTTGGGGTGTCTAAGAGTTCACCCTTTTTGGCTTGGATTATTTGGTTTACTGTGTCTGTAAGTTTATTAATCTGCTTTTGCGTTTCTGTATTAATTAGTACTTGTCTGTTATTAGAATCTACTAACTGTGTCTCTGTTATCTTTATTCTCTCTAGGTGAGCAGCGTCCGGGGTTCCGGCTACAATTTGTAATGCTGTGCCTAGAAAATCTAAACTCCTAGCCATTCTATGTTGAATTGTTAGAGCGGACAAAAGTGTTTCAATGTGTTCTATATATATTTCTAACAATTTTCGCATATGCGATTGTGGGAAAAACTCGGACAATTTTAGGGTGTCATCTACTATCTTAAAGAAATTACTCAAGCTACTTGAATGTCTTACGTGACTAAATTGTTCCCATATTAAAATGATGACGAATCTGTGAGGATTAAGTTGTGCGTTAATTTGGTTGGTTATTGGAATTACTTAAGGTTGTCTTTGTGGACCACCCTCCCCTTAATAATCACCGTCGTTCCCACGTCGGCCTGTACCTTTCCTTCGGAACATATGGGAGACAGTTTGTTTCCTAATCTTTTGTTGTTCTTAACGAATACTGTTTCGCCTACGTCAAACACCCTGTTTTGCCTATCTGGGTTGCACCTGCGCATCTGGTCTTGTGGTGATGTCGCTATCTTGTCTCTGATAGCTTGGCGTAACTCGTCCGGAGTTCCGTGCCACTGTTCTTTTTATCGATCATAAGATATCTAGCAATCTCTGTTAGAGTGCTGTGGAACCGTTCCACTTGCCCGTTGGAACAGCTATGGAGCGGGGGCGCGTTGATTAAGTCAATGTTGTATTGGCCCTTCAGTAACGAGGTGACAGTTTCTGAGCAGAATGATGCCTCGTTATCGCAGTAGATAGTTTTCGTATTTGGGAAAACGTTAACTACTTGCAATATGGGAGTGATTACATCTGATATCGCCCTAGATACTATCGGGTGTACAATAGCAAATTTTGAGAATTTATCGATACATGTTAGGAAGAGCTTTTTGTCAGTAGAAAATATGTCGATGTGAAGTCTTTCATTGGTGTGATCCGGAATGGGGGTTTCACCAAGCTCCTGCTTCTTTGGATGAATATCGTATTTCCCTTTCGTGCATACCCTACAGTTTAGCAGTATTTCGTTACCTTTTTTGGTCATTTTCGGAAAAAAATAGTATTTTCTGAGCTGTTTTACGTTTTCTTGGGCTACCCTGTGCGCTCGATTGTGTTCGGAGTGGACAATTTCTATTTGATCGTTTTTGTTGGATATGTCTGAAACAATGTTCTTGCAGTGTCGAAATTTCGTCGCTGGAAATAGTGTTATTAACTCGAGGGCCCACACAATGCCCAAAAGTTCCCTTTCATTGGTAGCATAATGAGTTTCGCATTGTTTTAATGTGCGCGAAATCATTGTGGTTGGCTTTCCTTCTTGGTATAGCACTGCTCCAATACCATTCGCCGAAGCGTCAGTGGTTAAATCAAATGGTTTTTTAAAGTCTGGGTACATTAATATGACATCTTCCGATGCCAAAATGTTTCTTAAACGTTGGAATGCATCCCGTTGGGTGTCGTCGAACTCTAGTGGAATCTTTCTCGACATGTGTTTGTTTACAGACCCATTTTCGCCTTTAACCATGTTGGTCAATGGCCTAGCTATCGAAGCGAAATCTTTCACGAAGACGCTATAGTAGCTAGCTAGGCCCAGAAATGATCTCAGCGCATATAGGTTTGTCGGCTCGACGTATTCCTGTATCGCTTTGACATTTTCAGGATCAGTTTTGGCTCCATTTTTGGCCACAATAGACCCAAGATATTCGACACTATTTTTTAAAAATTGGGTTTTTTCTTTTGACACTCTCATGTTTGCCTCGTATAGTCTTTGGAGTATAATGTCGATATGCTGGACGTGGTCGTGTCTATTTTCTGAGAAAATTATTACATCGTCGACGTAGACGTAGCAACATTGTCCAAATTGCTCCCTAAGCACGTCGTCAATGGCTCTTTGGAAAATGCTTCCAGCATTCTTTAAACCAAAGGGCAGTCGGCAGAATGCATATTTTCCGCCGTTGACTGAGAACGATGTCTTCTCTCGATCCTTTTCTGCCAGGTATATCTGATGATACCCAGACTTAAGGTCAAGAGTTGTGAATAATTTGGCCTTACCCAGATTCGCTAGAATCATTGGGATAGTTGGCATTGGATAGCGGTCGGCAATAGTTCGATCGTTTAACTTCCTAAAGTCAATAACGAGTCGCTTATTTTTGTTGCCTTCGGCGTCTAGGCCTTTTTTGTCAACAACCCAAGACGGGCTATTGTACGCAGACCTTGACGGTCTGATGATACCGCCTTCCAACAGTTGGGTAATTTCGTTGTTGACGAAATCTGATACACCGTTTGGGTATGGGTATAGTTTGGAATATACCGGGTCATTGTCGTTAGAGGTCGAAAACGCTTTAATTCTTTTTGACATCATTCGCCTGAACTCGTCCCTTACATTTCCGGGGACTGTTATTTCGTTTACTTGAGTGAAATTCACATTTTCACATGAGTGGAAATGTAATGGTTCGCACCTGTTGCCGTAGCTTATACAGTCGTTTTTCAAGTTTAAAGTGGCGCCTGCCCGCGTTAGCAGATCGAAACTTATTATGGCATCAAAGGCGTCAAGGGTGTCTAATATGAAAAACGGTGCGGCTTGTCCAAGAATTTTCATTGAACATTTTCTATTGATTTCACTGGATCCATGTAGAGTTCACAGTGAATGGGGTGTTGACAAGTGTTGCGTTTTTTAATTCCTTTACGGGTCTCACGTAGTTCTTTGCCGCCCCAGTGTCGATCAAAATTTTTAGTTTTGTGCTAGCCAACGTCGAATGGCAGTTGGGAACGTTCCGTAAAAAATTGAGCAAGTCGTTTCCATCATTTGAATCGACATCCTCTTCGATTTCCACGGCCGCAGCTTCGGCCGCGTCCGCATATTGCTGGTCATTGTTTGCGTTTTGATGGGTTATGTTATTAACTCGTTGACGTCTCTGACCGGAAACACGTTTTGATGTGTTCTGTCTTTTCTGTGCTTCGCCAAAACCTGAAGTATTCTGGGTTTTGCCCCAGTTGGTTAGCTGTCGGAAGTGCGCCATTGAAGGGTCGACTTCCATGGGCTGGGTTTGGCTTAGTTGTCCCTCTTTGTCTTTCTGATTCGAATTATTTTCTTGTTAAGTCTTACTATGAGACTGTTTACCCGTGAAATGTGGGTTTCTTTCTTGATTTCTATTGGGCTTTGACTGTTGTCGATTTCCCTGCTTGTTATTTTCATGCTGTCCCCGGTCTTCGATTACCTTGGCATAAGATGCTGCGAACATACTCCTTTCGATGCTATTCTCAGCCTCGCGAGCCAAAGCTAGTGCTGATGGTAAATCTTTAGGCTGGGCTGGCAGCACGAACGCTTTTAGGGATCTCTTAAGACCTGACATGAATGCGTGTAGAGCATCCTCTCTAACCTCAGAATTGAGGATCGTGGCAGAGTGCTTATCATTAGACATGACAATTTTATTAGTGACGAGGGTGAGCTTCTTCTCAACCTCGTCATAATATTCCATCAAGCCTAATTCACCTTTCCTGACCATTTCTAGCTGCTGCCTGAGTACGCTCAGAGTCGTTTTGTCTGCGTACGGACAATCTAATCTTGCAACAATCGCGTCGATATTAAGAACAGTGTTATGTGATGTTAAGATTGATCTAGCTCCACATATTTTATTTCGTAAAATAGCTACAGCCTCGTAATGTATTTCGCTACCTTTGTAACGTCTAAAGGTTTCGTATACGTCTAAGGCAGTAGTCACTCTGCACCCCCTCGAAGGTTGGTACAGACTTCAGTATGTCAAGTCTCACTTCACATTTCACATTTGGGTCGATTGTAACTTTTTCGTATACTTCCACGCATGGTGCAGCTATCTGCAAAGCGTTTACTTGGGATCTGACAGCATTCAGTTCCCCTGCAAACTGTTGTCTTAGACGTTGTTCTTGCTCAGCGAGAGCGGCATTAACTGTGCCTTGTATTAGCGCTTTTAACTGGTCAGTGTCCATTTCTGTATCTGTATTATCTAGCTGCTGAGGGCGGAAGCCTGCTTCTTCACTATCGTCACTATCAAATTCTTGTTTAATTTCTCTATATGCCCAACTCATGGGGTTTATGATATCTGATTTTGCAAGTGTGATTGTAAGTATTAAGTTCTGAATTTCAGTAATGAGCAATCTATTACGAGTCATAAGTGACTCGAATAAATTTGGGGTGTCTAAGAGTTCACCCTTTTTGGCTTGGATTATTTGGTTTACTGTGTCTGTAAGTTTATTAATCTGCTTTTGCGTTTCTGTATTAATTAGTACTTGTCTGTTATTAGAATCTACTAACTGTGTCTCTGTTATCTTTATTCTCTCTAGGTGAGCAGCGTCCGGGGTTCCGGCTACAATTTGTAATGCTGTGCCTAGAAAATCTAAACTCCTAGCCATTCTATGTTGAATTGTTAGAGCGGACAAAAGTGTTTCAATGTGTTCTATATATATTTCTAACAATTTTCGCATATGCGATTGTGGGAAAAACTCGGACAATTTTAGGGTGTCATCTACTATCTTAAAGAAATTACTCAAGCTACTTGAATGTCTTACGTGACTAAATTGTTCCCATATTAAAATGATGACGAATCTGTGAGGATTAAGTTGTGCGTTAATTTGGTTGGTTATTGGAATTACTTAAGGTTGTCTTTGTGGACCACCCTCCCCTTAATAATCACCGTCGTTCCCACGTCGGCCTGTACCTTTCCTTCGGAACATATGGGAGACAGTTTGTTTCCTAATCTTTTGTTGTTCTTAACGAATACTGTTTCGCCTACGTCAAACACCCTGTTTTGCCTATCTGGGTTGCACCTGCGCATCTGGTCTTGTGGTGATGTCGCTATCTTGTCTCTGATAGCTTGGCGTAACTCGTCCGGAGTTCCGTGCCACTGTTCTTTTTATCGATCATAAGATATCTAGCAATCTCTGTTAGAGTGCTGTGGAACCGTTCCACTTGCCCGTTGGAACATCTATGGAGCGGGGGCGCGTTGATTAAGTCAATGTTGTATTGGCCCTTCAGTAACGAGGTGACAGTTTCTGAGCAGAATGATGCCTCGTTATCGCAGTAGATAGTTTTCGTATTTGGGAAAACGTTAACTACTTGCAATATGGGAGTGATTACATCTGATATCGCCCTAGATACTATCGGGTGTACAATAGCAAATTTTGAGAATTTATCGATACATGTTAGGAAGAGCTTTTTGTCAGTAGAAAATATGTCGATGTGAAGTCTTTCATTGGTGTGATCCGGAATGGGGGTTTCACCAAGCTCCTGCTTCTTTGGATGAATATCGTATTTCCCTTTCGTGCATACCCTACAGTTTAGCAGTATTTCGTTACCTTTTTTGGTCATTTTCGGAAAAAAATAGTATTTTCTGAGCTGTTTTACATTTTCTTGGGCTACCCTGTGCGCTCGATTGTGTTCGGAGTGGACAATTTCTATTTGATCGTTTTTGTTGGATATGTCTGAAACAATGTTCTTGCAGTGTCGAAATTTCGTCGCTGGAAATAGTGTTATTAACTCGAGGGCCCACACAATGCCCAAAAGTTCCCTTTCATTGGTAGCATAATGAGTTTCGCATTGTTTTAATGTGCGCGAAATCATTGTGGTTGGCTTTCCTTCTTGGGATAGCACTGCTCCAATACCATTCGCCGAAGCGTCAGTGGTTAAATCAAATGGTTTTTTAAAGTCTGGGTACATTAATATGACATCTTCCGATGCCAAAATGTTTCTTAAACGTTGGAATGCATCCCGTTGGGTGTCGTCGAACTCTAGTGGAATCTTTCTCGACATGTGTTTGTTTACAGACCCATTTTCGCCTTTAACCATGTTGGTCAATGGCCTAGCTATCGAAGCGAAATCTTTCACGAAGACGCTATAGTAGCTAGCTAGGCCCAGAAATGATCTCAGCGCATATAGGTTTGTCGGCTCGACGTATTCCTGTATCGCTTTGACATTTTCAGGATCAGTTTTGGCTCCATTTCTGGCCACAATAGACCCAAGATATTCGACACTATTTTTTAAAAATTGGGTTTTTTCTTTTGACACTCTCATGTTTGCCTCGTATATTCTTTGGAGTATAATGTCGATATGCTGGACGTGGTCGTGTCTATTTTCTGAGAAAATTATTACATCGTCGACGTAGACGTAGCAACATTGTCCAAATTGCTCCCTAAGCACGTCGTCAATGGCTCTTTGGAAAATGCTTCCAGCATTCTTTAAACCAAAGGGCAGTCGGCAGAATGCATATTTTCCGCCGTTGACTGAGAACGATGTCTTCTCTCGATCCTTTTCTGCCAGGTATATCTGATGATACCCAGACTTAAGGTCAAGAGTTGTGAATAATTTGGCCTTACCCAGATTCGCTAGAATCATTGGGATAGTTGGCATTGGATAGCGGTCGGCAATAGTTCGATCGTTTAACTTCCTAAAGTCAATAACGAGTCGCTTATTTTTGTTGCCTTCGGCGTCTAGGCCTTTTTTGTCAACAACCCAAGACGGGCTATTGTACGCAGACCTTGACGGTCTGATGATACCGCCTTCCAACAGTTGGGTAATTTCGTTGTTGACGAAATCTGATACACCGTTTGGGTATGGGTATAGTTTGGAATATACCGGGTCATTGTCGTTAGAGGTCGAAAACGCTTTAATTCTTTTTGACATCATTCGCCTGAACTCGTCCCTTACATTTCCGGGGACTGTTATTTCGTTTACTTGAGTGAAATTCACATTTTCACATGAGTGGAAATGTAATGGTTCGCACCTGTTGCCGTAGCTTATACAGTCGTTTTTCAAGTTTAAAGTGGCGCCTGCCCGCGTTAGCAGATCGAAACTTATTATGGCATCAAAGGCGTCAAGGGTGTCTAATATGAAAAACGGTGCGGCTTGTCCAAGAATTTTCATTGAACATTTTCTATTGATTTCACTGGATCCATGTAGAGTTCACAGTGAATGGGGTGTTGACAAGTGTTGCGTTTTTTAATTCCTTTACGGGTCTCACGTAGTTCTTTGCCGCCCCAGTGTCGATCAAAATTTTTAGTTTTGTGCTAGCCAACGTCGAATGGCAGTTGGGAACGTTCCGTAAAAAATTGAGCAAGTCGTTTCCATCATTTGAATCGACATCCTCTTCGATTTCCACGGCCGCAGCTTCGGCCGCGTCCGCATATTGCTGGTCATTGTTTGCGTTTTGATGGGTTATGTTATTAACTCGTTGACGTCTCTGACCGGAAACACGTTTTGATGTGTTCTGTCTTTTCTGTGCTTCGCCAAAACCTGAAGTATTCTGGGTTTTGCCCCAGTTGGTTAGCTGTCGGAAGTGCGCCATTGAAGGGTCGACTTCCATGGGCTGGGTTTGGCTTAGTTGTCCCTCTTTGTCTTTCTGATTCGAATTATTTTCTTGTTAAGTCTTACTATGAGACTGTTTACCCGTGAAATGTGGGTTTCTTTCTTGATTTCTATTGGGCTTTGACTGTTGTCGATTTCCCTGCTTGTTATTTTCATGCTGTCCCCGGTCTTCGATTACCTTGGCATAAGATGCTGCGAACATACTCCTTTCGATGCTATTCTCAGCCTCGCGAGCCAAAGCTAGTGCTGATGGTAAATCTTTAGGCTGGGCTGGCAGCACGAACGCTTTTAGGGATCTCTTAAGACCTGACATGAATGCGTGTAGAGCATCCTCTCTAACCTCAGAATTGAGGATCGTGGCAGAGTGCTTATCATTAGACATGACAATTTTATTAGTGACGAGGGTGAGCTTCTTCTCAACCTCGTCATAATATTCCATCAAGCCTAATTCACCTTTCCTGACCATTTCTAGCTGCTGCCTGAGTACGCTCAGAGTCGTTTTGTCTGCGTACGGACAATCTAATCTTGCAACAATCGCGTCGATATTAAGAACAGTGTTATGTGATGTTAAGATTGATCTAGCTCCACATATTTTATTTCGTAAAATAGCTACAGCCTCGTAATGTATTTCGCTACCTTTGTAACGTCTAAAGGTTTCGTATACGTCTAAGGCAGTAGTCACTCTGCACCCCCTCGAAGGTTGGTACAGACTTCAGTATGTCAAGTCTCACTTCACATTTCACATTTGGGTCGATTGTAACTTTTTCGTATACTTCCACGCATGGTGCAGCTATCTGCAAAGCGTTTACTTGGGATCTGACAGCATTCAGTTCCCCTGCAAACTGTTGTCTTAGACGTTGTTCTTGCTCAGCGAGAGCGGCATTAACTGTGCCTTGTATTAGCGCTTTTAACTGGTCAGTGTCCATTTCTGTATCTGTATTATCTAGCTGCTGAGGGCGGAAGCCTGCTTCTTCACTATCGTCACTATCAAATTCTTGTTTAATTTCTCTATATGCCCAACTCATGGGGTTTATGATATCTGATTTTGCAAGTGTGATTGTAAGTATTAAGTTCTGAATTTCAGTAATGAGCAATCTATTACGAGTCATAAGTGACTCGAATAAATTTGGGGTGTCTAAGAGTTCACCCTTTTTGGCTTGGATTATTTGGTTTACTGTGTCTGTAAGTTTATTAATCTGCTTTTGCGTTTCTGTATTAATTAGTACTTGTCTGTTATTAGAATCTACTAACTGTGTCTCTGTTATCTTTATTCTCTCTAGGTGAGCAGCGTCCGGGGTTCCGGCTACAATTTGTAATGCTGTGCCTAGAAAATCTAAACTCCTAGCCATTCTATGTTGAATTGTTAGAGCGGACAAAAGTGTTTCAATGTGTTCTATATATATTTCTAACAATTTTCGCATATGCGATTGTGGGAAAAACTCGGACAATTTTAGGGTGTCATCTACTATCTTAAAGAAATTACTCAAGCTACTTGAATGTCTTACGTGACTAAATTGTTCCCATATTAAAATGATGACGAATCTGTGAGGATTAAGTTGTGCGTTAATTTGGTTGGTTATTGGAATTACTTAAGGTTGTCTTTGTGGACCACCCTCCCCTTAATAATCACCGTCGTTCCCACGTCGGCCTGTACCTTTCCTTCGGAACATATGGGAGACAGTTTGTTTCCTAATCTTTTGTTGTTCTTAACGAATACTGTTTCGCCTACGTCAAACACCCTGTTTTGCCTATCTGGGTTGCACCTGCGCATCTGGTCTTGTGGTGATGTCGCTATCTTGTCTCTGATAGCTTGGCGTAACTCGTCCGGAGTTCCGTGCCACTGTTCTTTTTATCGATCATAAGATATCTAGCAATCTCTGTTAGAGTGCTGTGGAACCGTTCCACTTGCCCGTTGGAACAGCTATGGAGCGGGGGCGCGTTGATTAAGTCAATGTTGTATTGGCCCTTCAGTAACGAGGTGACAGTTTCTGAGCAGAATGATGCCTCGTTATCGCAGTAGATAGTTTTCGTATTTGGGAAAACGTTAACTACTTGCAATATGGGAGTGATTACATCTGATATCGCCCTAGATACTATCGGGTGTACAATAGCAAATTTTGAGAATTTATCGATACATGTTAGGAAGAGCTTTTTGTCAGTAGAAAATATGTCGATGTGAAGTCTTTCATTGGTGTGATCCGGAATGGGGGTTTCACCAAGCTCCTGCTTCTTTGGATGAATATCGTATTTCCCTTTCGTGCATACCCTACAGTTTAGCAGTATTTCGTTACCTTTTTTGGTCATTTTCGGAAAAAAATAGTATTTTCTGAGCTGTTTTACGTTTTCTTGGGCTACCCTGTGCGCTCGATTGTGTTCGGAGTGGACAATTTCTATTTGATCGTTTTTGTTGGATATGTCTGAAACAATGTTCTTGCAGTGTCGAAATTTCGTCGCTGGAAATAGTGTTATTAACTCGAGGGCCCACACAATGCCCAAAAGTTCCCTTTCATTGGTAGCATAATGAGTTTCGCATTGTTTTAATGTGCGCGAAATCATTGTGGTTGGCTTTCCTTCTTGGTATAGCACTGCTCCAATACCATTCGCCGAAGCGTCAGTGGTTAAATCAAATGGTTTTTTAAAGTCTGGGTACATTAATATGACATCTTCCGATGCCAAAATGTTTCTTAAACGTTGGAATGCATCCCGTTGGGTGTCGTCGAACTCTAGTGGAATCTTTCTCGACATGTGTTTGTTTACAGACCCATTTTCGCCTTTAACCATGTTGGTCAATGGCCTAGCTATCGAAGCGAAATCTTTCACGAAGACGCTATAGTAGCTAGCTAGGCCCAGAAATGATCTCAGCGCATATAGGTTTGTCGGCTCGACGTATTCCTGTATCGCTTTGACATTTTCAGGATCAGTTTTGGCTCCATTTTTGGCCACAATAGACCCAAGATATTCGACACTATTTTTTAAAAATTGGGTTTTTTCTTTTGACACTCTCATGTTTGCCTCGTATAGTCTTTGGAGTATAATGTCGATATGCTGGACGTGGTCGTGTCTATTTTCTGAGAAAATTATTACATCGTCGACGTAGACGTAGCAACATTGTCCAAATTGCTCCCTAAGCACGTCGTCAATGGCTCTTTGGAAAATGCTTCCAGCATTCTTTAAACCAAAGGGCAGTCGGCAGAATGCATATTTTCCGCCGTTGACTGAGAACGATGTCTTCTCTCGATCCTTTTCTGCCAGGTATATCTGATGATACCCAGACTTAAGGTCAAGAGTTGTGAATAATTTGGCCTTACCCAGATTCGCTAGAATCATTGGGATAGTTGGCATTGGATAGCGGTCGGCAATAGTTCGATCGTTTAACTTCCTAAAGTCAATAACGAGTCGCTTATTTTTGTTGCCTTCGGCGTCTAGGCCTTTTTTGTCAACAACCCAAGACGGGCTATTGTACGCAGACCTTGACGGTCTGATGATACCGCCTTCCAACAGTTGGGTAATTTCGTTGTTGACGAAATCTGATACACCGTTTGGGTATGGGTATAGTTTGGAATATACCGGGTCATTGTCGTTAGAGGTCGAAAACGCTTTAATTCTTTTTGACATCATTCGCCTGAACTCGTCCCTTACATTTCCGGGGACTGTTATTTCGTTTACTTGAGTGAAATTCACATTTTCACATGAGTGGAAATGTAATGGTTCGCACCTGTTGCCGTAGCTTATACAGTCGTTTTTCAAGTTTAAAGTGGCGCCTGCCCGCGTTAGCAGATCGAAACTTATTATGGCATCAAAGGCGTCAAGGGTGTCTAATATGAAAAACGGTGCGGCTTGTCCAAGAATTTTCATTGAACATTTTCTATTGATTTCACTGGATCCATGTAGAGTTCACAGTGAATGGGGTGTTGACAAGTGTTGCGTTTTTTAATTCCTTTACGGGTCTCACGTAGTTCTTTGCCGCCCCAGTGTCGATCAAAATTTTTAGTTTTGTGCTAGCCAACGTCGAATGGCAGTTGGGAACGTTCCGTAAAAAATTGAGCAAGTCGTTTCCATCATTTGAATCGACATCCTCTTCGATTTCCACGGCCGCAGCTTCGGCCGCGTCCGCATATTGCTGGTCATTGTTTGCGTTTTGATGGGTTATGTTATTAACTCGTTGACGTCTCTGACCGGAAACACGTTTTGATGTGTTCTGTCTTTTCTGTGCTTCGCCAAAACCTGAAGTATTCTGGGTTTTGCCCCAGTTGGTTAGCTGTCGGAAGTGCGCCATTGAAGGGTCGACTTCCATGGGCTGGGTTTGGCTTAGTTGTCCCTCTTTGTCTTTCTGATTCGAATTATTTTCTTGTTAAGTCTTACTATGAGACTGTTTACCCGTGAAATGTGGGTTTCTTTCTTGATTTCTATTGGGCTTTGACTGTTGTCGATTTCCCTGCTTGTTATTTTCATGCTGTCCCCGGTCTTCGATTACCTTGGCATAAGATGCTGCGAACATACTCCTTTCGATGCTATTCTCAGCCTCGCGAGCCAAAGCTAGTGCTGATGGTAAATCTTTAGGCTGGGCTGGCAGCACGAACGCTTTTAGGGATCTCTTAAGACCTGACATGAATGCGTGTAGAGCATCCTCTCTAACCTCAGAATTGAGGATCGTGGCAGAGTGCTTATCATTAGACATGACAATTTTATTAGTGACGAGGGTGAGCTTCTTCTCAACCTCGTCATAATATTCCATCAAGCCTAATTCACCTTTCCTGACCATTTCTAGCTGCTGCCTGAGTACGCTCAGAGTCGTTTTGTCTGCGTACGGACAATCTAATCTTGCAACAATCGCGTCGATATTAAGAACAGTGTTATGTGATGTTAAGATTGATCTAGCTCCACATATTTTATTTCGTAAAATAGCTACAGCCTCGTAATGTATTTCGCTACCTTTGTAACGTCTAAAGGTTTCGTATACGTCTAAGGCAGTAGTCACTCTGCACCCCCTCGAAGGTTGGTACAGACTTCAGTATGTCAAGTCTCACTTCACATTTCACATTTGGGTCGATTGTAACTTTTTCGTATACTTCCACGCATGGTGCAGCTATCTGCAAAGCGTTTACTTGGGATCTGACAGCATTCAGTTCCCCTGCAAACTGTTGTCTTAGACGTTGTTCTTGCTCAGCGAGAGCGGCATTAACTGTGCCTTGTATTAGCGCTTTTAACTGGTCAGTGTCCATTTCTGTATCTGTATTATCTAGCTGCTGAGGGCGGAAGCCTGCTTCTTCACTATCGTCACTATCAAATTCTTGTTTAATTTCTCTATATGCCCAACTCATGGGGTTTATGATATCTGATTTTGCAAGTGTGATTGTAAGTATTAAGTTCTGAATTTCAGTAATGAGCAATCTATTACGAGTCATAAGTGACTCGAATAAATTTGGGGTGTCTAAGAGTTCACCCTTTTTGGCTTGGATTATTTGGTTTACTGTGTCTGTAAGTTTATTAATCTGCTTTTGCGTTTCTGTATTAATTAGTACTTGTCTGTTATTAGAATCTACTAACTGTGTCTCTGTTATCTTTATTCTCTCTAGGTGAGCAGCGTCCGGGGTTCCGGCTACAATTTGTAATGCTGTGCCTAGAAAATCTAAACTCCTAGCCATTCTATGTTGAATTGTTAGAGCGGACAAAAGTGTTTCAATGTGTTCTATATATATTTCTAACAATTTTCGCATATGCGATTGTGGGAAAAACTCGGACAATTTTAGGGTGTCATCTACTATCTTAAAGAAATTACTCAAGCTACTTGAATGTCTTACGTGACTAAATTGTTCCCATATTAAAATGATGACGAATCTGTGAGGATTAAGTTGTGCGTTAATTTGGTTGGTTATTGGAATTACTTAAGGTTGTCTTTGTGGACCACCCTCCCCTTAATAATCACCGTCGTTCCCACGTCGGCCTGTACCTTTCCTTCGGAACATATGGGAGACAGTTTGTTTCCTA
This sequence comes from Drosophila sordidula, assembly GCA_035047465.1. Classification (NCBI taxonomy): domain Eukaryota; kingdom Metazoa; phylum Arthropoda; class Insecta; order Diptera; family Drosophilidae; genus Drosophila; species Drosophila sordidula. Next base: position 96,557 of record JAWNPQ010000196.1, on the reverse strand, counting down.
ATCTTTTGTTGTTCTTAACGAATACTGTTTCGCCTACGTCAAACACCCTGTTTTGCCTATCTGGGTTGCACCTGCGCATCTGGTCTTGTGGTGATGTCGCTATCTTGTCTCTGATAGCTTGGCGTAACTCGTCCGGAGTTCCGTGCCACTGTTCTTTTTATCGATCATAAGATATCTAGCAATCTCTGTTAGAGTGCTGTGGAACCGTTCCACTTGCCCGTTGGAACATCTATGGAGCGGGGGCGCGTTGATTAAGTCAATGTTGTATTGGCCCTTCAGTAACGAGGTGACAGTTTCTGAGCAGAATGATGCCTCGTTATCGCAGTAGATAGTTTTCGTATTTGGGAAAACGTTAACTACTTGCAATATGGGAGTGATTACATCTGATATCGCCCTAGATACTATCGGGTGTACAATAGCAAATTTTGAGAATTTATCGATACATGTTAGGAAGAGCTTTTTGTCAGTAGAAAATATGTCGATGTGAAGTCTTTCATTGGTGTGATCCGGAATGGGGGTTTCACCAAGCTCCTGCTTCTTTGGATGAATATCGTATTTCCCTTTCGTGCATACCCTACAGTTTAGCAGTATTTCGTTACCTTTTTTGGTCATTTTCGGAAAAAAATAGTATTTTCTGAGCTGTTTTACATTTTCTTGGGCTACCCTGTGCGCTCGATTGTGTTCGGAGTGGACAATTTCTATTTGATCGTTTTTGTTGGATATGTCTGAAACAATGTTCTTGCAGTGTCGAAATTTCGTCGCTGGAAATAGTGTTATTAACTCGAGGGCCCACACAATGCCCAAAAGTTCCCTTTCATTGGTAGCATAATGAGTTTCGCATTGTTTTAATGTGCGCGAAATCATTGTGGTTGGCTTTCCTTCTTGGGATAGCACTGCTCCAATACCATTCGCCGAAGCGTCAGTGGTTAAATCAAATGGTTTTTTAAAGTCTGGGTACATTAATATGACATCTTCCGATGCCAAAATGTTTCTTAAACGTTGGAATGCATCCCGTTGGGTGTCGTCGAACTCTAGTGGAATCTTTCTCGACATGTGTTTGTTTACAGACCCATTTTCGCCTTTAACCATGTTGGTCAATGGCCTAGCTATCGAAGCGAAATCTTTCACGAAGACGCTATAGTAGCTAGCTAGGCCCAGAAATGATCTCAGCGCATATAGGTTTGTCGGCTCGACGTATTCCTGTATCGCTTTGACATTTTCAGGATCAGTTTTGGCTCCATTTCTGGCCACAATAGACCCAAGATATTCGACACTATTTTTTAAAAATTGGGTTTTTTCTTTTGACACTCTCATGTTTGCCTCGTATATTCTTTGGAGTATAATGTCGATATGCTGGACGTGGTCGTGTCTATTTTCTGAGAAAATTATTACATCGTCGACGTAGACGTAGCAACATTGTCCAAATTGCTCCCTAAGCACGTCGTCAATGGCTCTTTGGAAAATGCTTCCAGCATTCTTTAAACCAAAGGGCAGTCGGCAGAATGCATATTTTCCGCCGTTGACTGAGAACGATGTCTTCTCTCGATCCTTTTCTGCCAGGTATATCTGATGATACCCAGACTTAAGGTCAAGAGTTGTGAATAATTTGGCCTTACCCAGATTCGCTAGAATCATTGGGATAGTTGGCATTGGATAGCGGTCGGCAATAGTTCGATCGTTTAACTTCCTAAAGTCAATAACGAGTCGCTTATTTTTGTTGCCTTCGGCGTCTAGGCCTTTTTTGTCAACAACCCAAGACGGGCTATTGTACGCAGACCTTGACGGTCTGATGATACCGCCTTCCAACAGTTGGGTAATTTCGTTGTTGACGAAATCTGATACACCGTTTGGGTATGGGTATAGTTTGGAATATACCGGGTCATTGTCGTTAGAGGTCGAAAACGCTTTAATTCTTTTTGACATCATTCGCCTGAACTCGTCCCTTACATTTCCGGGGACTGTTATTTCGTTTACTTGAGTGAAATTCACATTTTCACATGAGTGGAAATGTAATGGTTCGCACCTGTTGCCGTAGCTTATACAGTCGTTTTTCAAGTTTAAAGTGGCGCCTGCCTGCGTTAGCAGATCGAAACTTATTATGGCATCAAAGGCGTCAAGGGTGTCTAATATGAAAAACGGTGCGGCTTGTCCAAGAATTTTCATTGAACATTTTCTATTGATTTCACTGGATCCATGTAGAGTTCACAGTGAATGGGGTGTTGACAAGTGTTGCGTTTTTTAATTCCTTTACGGGTCTCACGTAGTTCTCTGCCGCCCCAGTGTCGATCAAAATTTTTAGTTTTGTGCTAGCCAACGTCGAATGGCAGTTGGGAACGTTCCGTAAAAAATTGAGCAAGTCGTTTCCATCATTTGAATCGACATCCTCTTCGATTTCCACGGCCGCAGCTTCGGCCGCGTCCGCATATTGCTGGTCATTGTTTGCGTTTTGATGGGTTATGTTATTAACTCGTTGACGTCTCTGACCGGAAACACGTTTTGATGTGTTCTGTCTTTTCTGTGCTTCGCCAAAACCTGAAGTATTCTGGGTTTTGCCCCAGTTGGTTAGCTGTCGGAAGTGCGCCATTGAAGGGTCGACTTCCATGGGCTGGGTTTGGCTTAGTTGTCCCTCTTTGTCTTTCTGATTCGAATTATTTTCTTGTTAAGTCTTACTATGAGACTGTTTACCCGTGAAATGTGGGTTTCTTTCTTGATTTCTATTGGGCTTTGACTGTTGTCGATTTCCCTGCTTGTTATTTTCATGCTGTCCCCGGTCTTCGATTACCTTGGCATAAGATGCTGCGAACATACTCCTTTCGATGCTATTCTCAGCTTCGCGAGCCAAAGCTAGTGCTGATGGTAAATCTTTAGGCTGGGCTGGCAGCACGAACGCTTTTAGGGATCTCTTAAGACCTGACATGAATGCGTGTAGAGCATCCTCTCTAACCTCAGAATTGAGGATCGTGGCAGAGTGCTTATCATTAGACATGACAATTTTATTAGTGACGAGGGTGAGCTTCTTCTCAACCTCGTCATAATATTCCATCAAGCCTAATTCACCTTTCCTGACCATTTCTAGCTGCTGCCTGAGTACGCTCAGAGTCGTTTTGTCTGCGTACGGACAATCTAATCTTGCAACAATCGCGTCGATATTAAGAACAGTGTTATGTGATGTTAAGATTGATCTAGCTCCACATATTTTATTTCGTAAAATAGCTACAGCCTCGTAATGTATTTCGCTACCTTTGTAACGTCTAAAGGTTTCGTATACGTCTAAGGCAGTAGTCACTCTGCACCCCCTCGAAGGTTGGTACAGACTTCAGTATGTCAAGTCTCACTTCACATTTCACATTTGGGTCGATTGTAACTTTTTCGTATACTTCCACGCATGGTGCAGCTATCTGCAAAGCGTTTACTTGGGATCTGACAGCATTCAGTTCCCCTGCAAACTGTTGTCTTAGACGTTGTTCTTGCTCAGCGAGAGCGGCATTAACTGTGCCTTGTATTAGCGCTTTTAACTGGTCAGTGTCCATTTCTGTATCTGTATTATCTAGCTGCTGAGGGCGGAAGCCTGCTTCTTCACTATCGTCACTATCAATTTCTTGTTTAATTTCTCTATATGCCCAACTCATGGGAATAAATGTAAGCACTTATTAATACACGAAGTTGTGCAGCGGTCAGAAACAAAATGTTTTCACTTGTTCGTTTTGTAACTCGAAAGAATTAGCACAAATTCAAGACTTAGTTTTACAATGCACTTGCGAATTTATCTCTTTATTAATTGATTTAGAAGTAAAAAAAAAAAACGCTAAGAGCTCACTTACATGTTTCTCTTTTTGGGTCGTTTGGTTTATTATTTTAAAAATGTTGGGCGCCAGTTATCTAATTCTCTCCTCCAGTGTCCCTCCAGTTCCAGGTTGCTGGGGTGAGCGTCGTGATCGGGAGTTTATGATGATTATGATGGGAAGCTTTTTTTCCTCCAATATGCTAGCCTTGTGGCATAGGCAATGATAACAAGTTATAACATGTTTGCGGCAAATGGCCGGAGCAGTATATTTACAGTGACGCTTGTTAACTACTCCCCCCTCAGGCTCGTGGCCGTCCTCGGTCACGTCAAGTTGGGCGATGGCTCTTTCTAGTTATACAGAGGCACGTCTTCTGTGGCAGTAGTGTTGAAAGGTGACTGCTCCGCAGAAAACAATGCTGACGCCAACTCCAATCAGGAACCAAATTCTCGGCGATCCTCCTGACTCGACCTTCTCTCTTAGCTGATGGATGAAATTTATATTCTGTTCACTCATCCGGTGAAATGACGAGAGGCTTAGGATTTGGTCATATCCACTGATGTTGAGGAGTGGAGAGGCAGGAATACTAGGCATTTTCTCCACTAGGCTGTTGTGGTTCAAGTACTTTGTATTGTTGATTACTGCTTTGCGTTCGAACGTGACGAGGTGCGTTCCTTTCAATGACACAACAGGGCCATAGTTGATGCTGCCTTTAGCACGTTGTTCATTAACGACGATTATTCCCTCGTCCATCAGCAAAATTGGTAGTAGGTGGCTCGGTTACGGGATACTGGGAGGATTATCGTTTTCTTACATAGTTTCTTAATTTTAGGGTATTTAATTAACATGTGTAATTCATTATCGAATTGTAATATTTGAATTTTGGATACTTCCATTAGATTAACCATCGGGACTTCTGTGAGCTGATCAGTGAAAATCGACTTCAAATCATTAGTATCGAAAATGGTGGGGTTTATGATATCTGATTTTGCAAGTGTGATTGTAAGTATTAAGTTCTGAATTTCAGTAATGAGCAATCTATTACGAGTCATAAGTGACTCGAATAAATTTGGGGTGTCTAAGAGTTCACCCTTTTTGGCTTGCATTATTTGGTTTACTGTGTCTGTAAGTTTATTAATCTGCTTTTGCGTTTCTGTATTAATTAGTACTTGTCTGTTATTAGAATCTACTAACTGTGTCTCTGTTATCTTTATTCTCTCTAGGTGAGCAGCGTCCGGGGTTCCGGCTACAATTTGTAATGCTGTGCCTAGAAAATCTAAACTCCTAGCCATTCTATGTTGAATTGTTAGAGCGGACAAAAGTGTTTCAATGTGTTCTATATATATTTCTAACAATTTTCGCATATGCGATTGTGGGAAAAACTCGGACAATTTTAGGGTGTCATCTACTATCTTAAAGAAATTACTCAAGCTACTTGAATGTCTTACGTGACTAAATTGTTCCCATATTAAAATGATGACGAATCTGTGAGGATTAAGTTGTGCGTTAATTTGGTTGGTTATTGGAATTACTTAAGGTTGTCTTTGTGGACCACCCTCCCCTTAATAATCACCGTCGTTCCCACATCGGCCTGTACCTTTCCTTCGGAACATATGGGAGACAGTTTGTTTCCTAATCTTTTGTTGTTCTTAACGAATACTGTTTCGCCTACGTCAAACACCCTGTTTTGCCTATCTGGGTTGCACCTGCGCATCTGGTCTTGTTGTGATGTCGCTATCTTGTCTCTGATAGCTTGGCGTAACTCGTCCGGAGTTCCGTGCCACTGTTCTTTTTATCGATCATAAGATATCTAGCAATCTCTGTTAGAGTGCTGTGGAACTGTTCCACTTGCCCGTTGGAACAGCTATGGAGCGGGGGCGCGTTGATTAAGTCAATGTTGTATTGGCCCTTCAGTAACGAGGTGACAGTTTCTGAGCAGAATGATGCCTCGTTATCGCAGTAGATAGTTTTCGTATTTGGGAAAACGTTAACTACTTGCAATATGGGAGTGATTACATCTGATATCGCCCTAGATACTATCGGGTGTACAATAGCAAAATTTTGAGAATTTATCGATACATGTTAGGAAGAGCTTTTTGTCAGTGGAAAATATGTCGATGTGAAGTCTTTCATTGGTGTGATCCGGAATGGGGGTTTCACCAAGCTCCTGCTTCTTTGGATGAATATCGTATTTCCCTTTCGTGCATACCCTACAGTTTAGCAGTATTTCGTTACCTTTTTTGGTAATTTTCGGAAAAAAATAGTATTTTCTGAGCTGTTTTACGTTTTCTTGGGCTACCCTGTGCGCTCGATTGTGTTCGGAGTGGACAATTTCTATTTGATCGTTTTTGTTGGATATGTCTGAAACAATGTTCTTGCAGTGTCGAAATTTCGTCGCTGGAAATAGTGTTATTAACTCGAGGGCCCACACAATGCCCAAAAGTTCCCTTTCATTGGTAGCATAATGAGTTTCTCATTGTTTTAATGTGCGCGAAATCATTGTGGTTGACTTTCCTTCTTGGGATAGCACTGCTCCAATACCATTCGCCGAAGCGTCAGTGGTTAAATCAAATGGTTTTTTAAAGTCTGGGTACATTAATATGACATCTTCCGATGCCAAAATGTTTCTTAAACGTTGGAATGCATCCCGTTGGGTGTCGTCGAACTCTAGTGGAATCTTTCTCGACATGTGTTTGTTTACAGACCCATTTTCGCCTTTAACCATGTTGGTCAATGGCCTAGCTATCGAAGCGAAATCTTTCACGAAGACGCTATAGTAGCTAGCTAGGCCCAGAAATGATCTCAGCGCATATAGGTTTGTCGGCTCGACGTATTCCTGTATCGCTTTGACATTTTCAGGATCAGTTTTGGCTCCATTTCTGGCCACAATAGACCCAAGATATTCGACACTATTTTTGAAAAATTGGGTTTTTTCTTTTGACACTCTCATGTTTGCCTCGTATAGTCTTTGGAGTATAATGTCGATATGCTGGACGTGGTCGTGTCTATTTTCTGAGAAAATTATTACATCGTCGACGTAGACGTAGCAACATTGTCCAAATTGCTCCCTAAGCACGTCGTCAATGGCTCTTTGGAAAATGCTTCCAGCATTCTTTAAACCAAAGGGCAGTCGGCAGAATGCATATTTTCCGCCGTTGACTGAGAACGATGTCTTCTCTCGATCCTTTTCTGCCAGGTATATCTGATGATACCCAGACTTAAGGTCAAGAGTTGTGAATAATTTGGCCTTACCCAGATTCGCTAGAATCATTGGGATAGTTGGCATTGGATAGCGGTCGTCAATAGTTCGATCGTTTAACTTCCTAAAGTCAATAACGAGTCGCCTATTTTTGTTGCCTTCGGCGTCTAGGCCTTTTTTGTCAACAACCCAAGACGGGCTATTGTACGCAGACCTTGACGGTCTGATGATACCGCCTTCCAACAGTTGGGTAATTTCGTTGTTGACGAAATCTGATACACCGTTTGGGTATGGGTATAGTTTGGAATATACCGGGTCATTGTCCACGGTACGAATTGTGGCGATTACTGATGTGTTGAATGGTAATGCCTCGTTAGAGGTCGAAAACGCTTTAATTCTTTTTGACATCATTCGCCTGAACTCGTCCCTTACATTTCCGGGGACTGTTATTTCGTTTACTTGAGTGAAATTCACATTTTCACATGAGTGGAAATGTAATGGTTCGCACCTGTTGCCGTAGCTTATACAGTCGTTTTTCAAGTTTAAAGTGGCGCCTGCCTGCGTTAGCAGATCGAAACTTATTATGGCATCAAAGGCGTCAAGGGTGTCTAATATGAAAAACGGTGCGGCTTGTCCAAGAATTTTCATTGAACATTTTCTATTGATTTCACTGGATCCATGTAGAGTTCACAGTGAATGGGGTGTTGACAAGTGTTGCGTTTTTTAATTCCTTTACGGGTCTCACGTAGTTCTTTGCCGCCCCAGTGTCGATCAAAATTTTTAGTTTTGTGCTAGCCAACGTCGAATGGCAGTTGGGGACGTTCCGTAAAAAATTGAGCAAGTCGTTTCCATCATTTGAATCGACATCCTCTTCGATTTCCACGGCCGCAGCTTCGGCCGCGTCCGCATATTGCTGGTCATTGTTTGCGTTTTGATGGGTTATGTTATTAACTCGTTGACGTCTCTGACCGGAAACACGTTTTGATGTGTTCTGTCTTTTCTGTGCTTCGCCAAAACCTGAAGTATTCTGGGTTTTGCCCCAGTTGGTTAGCTGTCGGAAGTGCGCCATTGAAGGGTCGACTTCCATGGGCTGGGTTTGGCTTAGTTGTCCCTCTTTGTCTTTCTGATTCGAATTATTTTCTTGTTAAATCTTACTATGAGACTGTTTACCCGTGAAATGTGGGTTTCTTTCTTGATTTTTATTGGGCTTTGACTGTTGTCGATTTCCCTGCTTGTTATTTTCATGCTGTCCCCGGTCTTCGATTACCTTGGCATAAGATGCTGCGAACATACTCCTTTCGATGCTATTCTCAGCCTCGCGAGCCAAAGCTAGTGCTGATGGTAAATCTTTAGGCTGGGCTGGCAGCACGAACGCTTTTAGGGATCTCTTAAGACCTGACATGAATGCGTGTAGAGCATCCTCTCTAACCTCAGAATTGAGGATCGTGGCAGAGAGCTTATCATGAGACATGACAATTTTATTAGTGACGAGGGTGAGCTTCTTCTCAACCTCGTCATAATATTCCATCAAGTCTAATTCACCTTTCCTGACCATTTCTAGCTGCTGCCTGAGTACGCGCAGAGTCGTTTTGTCTGCGTACGGACAATCTAATCTTGCAACAATCGCGTCGATATTAAGAACAGTGTTATGTGATGTTAAGATTGATCTAGCTCCACATTTCACATTTGGGTCGATTGTAACTTTTTCGTATACTTCCACGCATGGTGCAGCTATCTGCAAAGCGTTTACTTGGGATCTGACAGCATTCAGTTCCCCTGCAAACTGTTGTCTTAGACGTTGTTCTTGCCCAGCGAGAGCGGCATTAACTGTGCCTTGTATTAGCGCTTTTAACTGGTCAGTGTCCATTTCTGTATCTGTATTATCTAGCTGCTGAGGGCGGAAGCCTGCTTCTTCACTATCGTCACTATCAATTTCTTGTTTAATTTCTCTATATGCCCAACTCATGGGAATAAATGTAAGCACTTATTAATACACGAAGTTGTGCAGCGGTCAGAAACAAAATGTTCTCACTTGTTCGTTTTGTAACTCGAAAGAATTAGCACAAATTCAAGACTTAGTTTTACAATGCACTTGCGAATTTATCTCTTTATTAATTGATTTAGAAGTAAAAAAAAAAAAACGCTAAGAGCTCACTTACATGTTTCTCTTTTTGGGTCGTTTGGTTTATTATTTTAAAAATGTTGGGCGCCAGTTATCTAATTCTCTCCTCCAGTGTCCCGCCAGTTCCAGGTTGCTGGGGTGAGCGTCGTGATCGGGAGTTTATGATGATTATGATGGGAAGCTTTTTTTCCTCCAATATGCTAGCCTTGTGGCATAGGCAATGATAAGAAGTTATAACATGTTTGCGGCAAATGGCCGGAGCAGTATATTTACAGTGACGCTTGTTAACTACTCCCCCCTCAGGCTCGTGGCCGTCCTCGGTCACGTCAAGTTGGGCGATGGCTCTTTCTAGTTATACAGAGGCACGTCTTCTGTGGCAGTAGTGTTGAAAGGTGACTGCTCCGCAGAAAACAATGCTGACGCCAACTCCAATCAGGAACCAAATTCTCGGCGATCCTCCTGACTCGACCTTCTCTCTTAGCTGATGGATGAAATTTATATTCTGTTCACTCATCCGGTGAAATGACGAGAGGCTTAGGATTTGGTCATATCCACTGATGTTGAGGAGTGGAGAGGCAGGAATACTAGGCATTTTCTCCACTAGGCTGTTGTGGTTCAAGTACTTTGTATTGTTGATTACTGCTTTGCGTTCGAACGTGACGAGGTGCGTTCCTTTCAATGACACAACAGGGCCATAGTTGATGCTGCCTTTAGCACGTTGTTCATTAACGACGATTATTCCCTCGTCCATCAGCAAAATTGGTAGTAGGTGGCTCGGTTACGGGATACTGGGAGGATTATCGTTTTCTTACATAGTTTCTTAATTTTAGGGTATTTAATTAACATGTGTAATTCATTATCGAATTGTAATATTTGAATTTTGGATACTTCCATTAGATTAACCATCGGGACTTCTGTGAGCTGATCAGTGAAAATCGACTTCAAATCATTAGTATCGAAAATGGTGGGGCTTATGATATCTGATTTTGCAAGTGTGATTGTAAGTATTAAGTTCTGAATTTCAGTAATGAGCAATCTATTACGAGTCATAAGTGACTCGAATAAATTTGGGGTGTCTAAGAGTTCACCCTTTTTGGCTTGGATTATTTGGTTTACTGTGTCTGTAAGTTTATTAATCTGCTTTTGCGTTTCTGTATTAATTAGTACTTGTCTGTTATTAGAATCTACTAACTGTGTCTCTGTTATCTTTATTCTCTCTAGGTGAGCAGCGTCCGGGGTTCCGGCTACAATTTGTAATGCTGTGCCTAGAAAATCTAAACTCCTAGCCATTCTATGTTGAATTGTTAGAGCGGACAAAAGTCTTTCAATGTGTTCTATATATATTTCTAAAAATTTTCGCATATGCGATTGTGGGAAAAACTCGGACAATTTTAGGGTGTCATCTACTATCTTAAAGAAATTACTCAAGCTACTTGAATGTCTTACGTGACTAAATTGTTCCCATATTAAAATGATGACGAATCTGTGAGGATTAAGTTGTGCGTTAATTTGGTTGGTTATTGGAATTACTTAAGGTTGTCTTTGTGGACCACCCTCCCCTTAATAATCACCGTCGTTCCCACGTCGGCCTGTACCTTTCCTTCGGAACATATGGGAGACAGTTTGTTTCCTAATCTTTTGTTGTTCTTAACGAATACTGTTTCGCCTACGTCAAACACCCTGTTTTGCCTATCTGGGTTGCACCTGCGCATCTGGTCTTGTTGTGATGTCGCTATCTTGTCTCTGATAGCTTGGCGTAACTCGTCCGGAGTTCCGTGCCACTGTTCTTTTTATCGATCATAAGATATCTAGCAATCTCTGTTAGAGTGCTGTGGAACCGTTCCACTTGCCTGTTGGAACAGCTATGGAGCGGGGGCGCGTTGATTAAGTCAATGTTGTATTGGCCCTTCAGTAACGAGGTGACAGTTTCTGAGCAGAATGATGCCTCGTTATCGCAGTAGATAGTTTTCGTATTTGGGAAAACGTTAACTACTTGCAATATGGGAGTGATTACATCTGATATCGCCCTAGATACTATCGGGTGTACAATAGCAAAATTTTGAGAATTTATCGATACATGTTAGGAAGAGCTTTTTGTCAGTGGAAAATATGTCGATGTGAAGTCTTTCATTGCTGTGATCCGGAATGGGGGTTTCACCAAGCTCCTGCTTCTTTGGATGAATATCGTATTTCCCTTTCGTGCATACCCTACAGTTTAGCAGTATTTCGTTACCTTTTTTGGTAATTTTCGGAAAAAAATAGTATTTTCTGAGCTGTTTTACGTTTTCTTGGGCTACCCTGTGCGCTCGATTGTGTTCGGAGTGGACAATTTCTATTTGATCGTTTTTGTTGGATATGTCTGAAACAATGTTCTTGCAGTGTCGAAATTTCGTCGCTGGAAATAGTGTTATTAACTCGAGGGCCCACACAATGCCCAAAAGTTCCCTTTCATTGGTAGCATAATGAGTTTCGCATTGTTTTAATGTGCGCGAAATCATTGTGGTTGGCTTTCCTTCTTGGGATAGCACTGCTCCAATACCATTCGCCGAAGCGTCAGTGGTTAAATCAAATGGTTTTTTAAAGTCTGGGTACATTAATATGACATCTTCCGATGCCAAAATGTTTCTTAAACGTTGGAATGCATCCCGTTGGGTGTCGTCGAACTCTAGTGGAATCTTTCTCGACATGTGTTTGTTTACAGACCCATTTTCGCCTTTAACCATGTTGGTCAATGGCCTAGCTATCGAAGCGAAATCTTTCACGAAGACGCTATAGTAGCTAGCTAGGCCCAGAAATGATCTCAGCGCATATAGGTTTGTCGGCTCGACGTATTCCTGTATCGCTTTGACATTTTCAGGATCAGTTTTGGCTCCATTTCTGGCCACAATAGACCCAAGATATTCGACACTATTTTTGAAAAATTGGGTTTTTTCTTTTGACACTCTCATGTTTGCCTCGTATAGTCTTTGGAGTATAATGTCGATATGCTGGACGTGGTCGTGTCTATTTTCTGAGAAAATTATTACATCGTCGACGTAGACGTAGCAACATTGTCCAAATTGCTCCCTAAGCACGTCGTCAATGGCTCTTTGGAAAATGCTTCCAGCATTCTTTAAACCAAAGGGCAGTCGGCAGAATGCATATTTTCCGCCGTTGACTGAGAACGATGTCTTCTCTCGATCCTTTTCTGCCAGGTATATCTGATGATACCCAGACTTAAGGTCAAGAGTTGTGAATAATTTGGCCTTACCCAGATTCGCTAGAATCATTGGGATAGTTGGCATTGGATAGCGGTCGTCAATAGTTCGATCGTTTAACTTCCTAAAGTCAATAACGAGTCGCTTATTTTTGTTGCCTTCGGCGTCTAGGCCTTTTTTGTCAACAACCCAAGACGGGCTATTGTACGCAGACCTTGACGGTCTGATGATACCGCCTTCCAACAGTTGGGTAATTTCGTTGTTGACGAAATCTGATACACCGTTTGGGTATGGGTATAGTTTGGAATATACCGGGTCATTGTCCACGGTACGAATTGTGGCGATTACTGATGTGTTGAATGGTAATGCCTCGTTAGAGGTCGAAAACGCTTTAATTCTTTTTGACATCATTCGCCTGAACTCGTCCCTTACATTTCCGGGGACTGTTATTTCGTTTACTTGAGTGAAATTCACATTTTCACATGAGTGGAAATGTAATGGTTCGCACCTGTTGCCGTAGCTTATACAGTCGTTTTTCAAGTTTAAAGTGGCGCCTGCCTGCGTTAGCAGATCGAAACTTATTATGGCATCAAAGGCGTCAAGGGTGTCTAATATGAAAAACGGTGCGGCTTGTCCAAGAATTTTCATTGAACATTTTCTATTGATTTCACTGGATCCATGTAGAGTTCACAGTGAATGGGGTGTTGACAAGTGTTGCGTTTTTTAATTCCTTTACGGGTCTCACGTAGTTCTTTGCCGCCCCAGTGTCGATCAAAATTTTTAGTTTTGTGCTAGCCAACGTCGAATGGCAGTTGGGAACGTTCCGTAAAAAATTGAGCAAGTCGTTTCCATCATTTGAATCGACATCCTCTTCGATTTCCACGGCCGCAGCTTCGGCCGCGTCCGCATATTGCTGGTCATTGTTTGCGTTTTGATGGGTTATGTTATTAACTCGTTGACGTCTCTGACCGGAAACACGTTTTGATGTGTTCTGTCTTTTCTGTGCTTCGCCAAAACCTGAAGTATTCTGGGTTTTGCCCCAGTTGGTTAGCTGTCGGAAGTGCGCCATTGAAGGGTCGACTTCCATGGGCTGGGTTTGGCTTAGTTGTCCCTCTTTGTCTTTCTGATTCGAATTATTTTCTTGTTAAATCTTACTATGAGACTGTTTACCCGTGAAATGTGGGTTTCTTTCTTGATTTCTATTGGGCTTTGACTGTTGTCGATTTCCCTGCTTGTTATTTTCATGCTGTCCCCGGTCTTCGATTACCTTGGCATAAGATGCTGCGAACATACTCCTTTCGATGCTATTCTCAGCCTCGCGAGCCAAAGCTAGTGCTGATGGTAAATCTTTAGGCTGGGCTGGCAGCACGAACGCTTTTAGGGATCTCTTTAAGACCTGACATGAATGCGTGTAGAGCATCCTCTCTAACCTCAGAATTAAGGATCGTGGCAGAGTGCTTATCATGAGACATGACAATTTTATTAGTGACGAGGGTGAGCTTCTTCTCAACCTCGTCATAATATTCCATCAAGCCTAATTCACCTTTCCTGACCATTTCTAGCTGCTGCCTGAGTACGCTCAGAGTCGTTTTGTCTGCGTACGGACAATCTAATCTTGCAACAATCGCGTCGATATTAAGAACAGTGTTATGTGATGTTAAGAATGATCTAGCTCCACATATTTTATTTCGTAAAATAGCTACAGCCTCGTAATGTATTTCGCTACCTTTGTAACGTCTAAAGGTTTCGTATACGTCTAAGGCAGTAGTCACTCTGCACCCCCTCGAAGGTTGGTACAGACTTCAGTATGTCAAGTCTCACTTCACATTTCACATTTGGGTCGATTGTAACTTTTTCGTATACTTCCACGCATGGTGCAGCTATCTGCAAAGCGTTTACTTGGGATCTGACAGCATTCAGTTCCCCTGCAAACTGTTGTCTTAGACGTTGTTCTTGCTCAGCGAGAGCGGCATTAACTGTGCCTTGTATTAGCGCTTTTAACTGGTCAGTGTCCATTTCTGTATCTGTATTATCTAGCTGCTGAGGGCGGAAGCCTGCTTCTTCACTATCGTCACTATCAATTTCTTGTTTAATTTCTCAATATGCCCAACTCATGGGAATAAATGTAAGCACTTATTAATACACGAAGTTGTGCAGCGGTCAGAAACAAAATGTTCTCACTTGTTCGTTTTGTAACTCGAAAGAATTAGCACAAATTCAAGACTTAGTTTTACAATGCACTTGCGAATTTATCTCTTTATTAATTGATTTAGAAGTCAAAAAAAAAAAAACGCTAAGAGCTCACTTACATGTTTCTCTTTTTGGGTCGTTTGGTTTATTATTTTAAAAATGTTGGGCGCCAGTTATCTAATTCTCTCCTCCAGTGTCCCGCCAGTTCCAGGTTGCTGGGGTGAGCGTCGTGATCGGGAGTTTATGATGATTATGATGGGAAGCTTTTTTTCCTCCAATATGCTAGCCTTGTGGCATAGGCAATGATAAGAAGTTATAATATGTTTGCGGCAAATGGCCGGAGCAGTATATTTACAAGACCTCGCTTGTGCGAGTCCATTATATAACTAAAAACTTAAAGAACTAAGAACTGCAGTTAAAGCTAAGCGTGGCCAGTGGAAAAGTACTCGCATGCTGCTCCTCCTACAAAATGTCTCACAAGCGCAAGCAGCCAGCATCGCTCCATACGATCCGTTACTTGCGCGAGGGTCGCTCTATAAATTCATCGTGCGAGCGTGCGAGGGTAGTTCTATGTTTACTAGCGAGTGACGCTTGTTAACTTATATGATTGCTTATAATTGTATTCGGGGAATGTACCAATGTACAATAGATATATGTATATATATATATATATATATATATATATATATATATATATATATATATATATATATATATATATATATATATATATATATATATATATATATATATATATATATATATATATATATATATATTGTCCGAATACAATTATAAGCAATTATATATATGTACTTATGTGCACGTACGCGGGCAAAGTTCGCTGACCGACGGTCACTGTACATGAAAGCGCGCGCGCAATAGCTGCTTGAATACAATATAAATATATATATATATATATATATATATATATGCAAGAATAGCGAGAGCCAATGCATCTGTAGGTATGTATGTTTATGTACAGACTCCGCTATGCAATTTACCGCACGACACCTGCTTATATATTAGTACGTTTTGTTGCCGCAAATAAATTGCAGATCGAATAATCTTTAGTTATTTTATGCAACAAAAAAAGAAAAACAATAAATCACGTCGGGCTAAAATGTTGGGCTGACAAGCTTTTTTGGTAGCACTTAAAGGCGGGAAAATCATAACATTTATTTCGATGCCATAAAAATAAACTTTATTTTTGCATAAATAAATCAGCCTTAATGTTTTTAATTGAAGCGAACAATTGCGATTTTTAGCGCGAATCGAGAGCAAGAAAAAACGGTATAGCTTTGTTTGTTTTATGCAAACATGAGTCTTCAGGTCTGGGCGGTGTTTTAACTAATTTATTTTTATATTATTTCAAAAAGACTGCTCGTACATGCTGATTGGTGCGAAAAACGAACTCGAACAAGTTCGTTCACAATTGTACCGATAAGAATATTTACATTCTGGTATTTACATAGGTGAACAAGATTTAGCAGATAATTGGCAAGTTAACAGCGATTAAATCAAAAGATCGTTATAATCAAATTAGTTTGACCGAACATACCGGCCTCCTTGAAGGGATCCGCTTTCAACATAATCAAGTTTCCGTCTGTAAGATTGCCAGCTAATGCACTGGTTGACAGCAGCCGCCATTGGTTGTGCGGAGATAGACAAGCCGAACATGACCATCCCTTTCAGGCACAAGTGATTCGACACGTCCGAGCTTCCATTGTTGCGGTGGAAGGTTGCTTTTCTGGATGATGACCATGGAGCCAACTGTGATGTTCGGCGTCGACGTTATCCACTTGGTTCGGGAACGAAGTTCATTGATGTAGTCCGTTGACCAGCGGCGCCAAAATTGTTGTTTGGCAGCGGTTATGACGTCAAACCGTTCCAAAATATTGAAATTAGAGGTGGTTACGACGCGTTCAGGTAGCGCACGCAGAGATTTTCCAACCAGCAAATGTCCCAGGGTGATTGCTGAAAGATCACTGGGATCAGGCGACATCGGAGACAATGGCCGAAAGTTGAATATAGCTTCGATTTCTGCTGTGATAGTGCAGAGCTCCTCAAAAGTCAATCGCGTATTCGATAAGGTCTTGTACAGCAGCCCCTTTGCGCTCTTTACTGCAGCTTCCCAGAGTCCGCCAAAATGGGATGCCCTGGGAGGAATGAAATGAAACGAAATGAAATCAGTAGCACAATACGTCATGATTGTTTTAAGTCGTTGAGGTGATTTGCCGCTCCCACGAAGTTAGTTCCATTCCAATCGACTCGACATGTCGAGCGCTTCCGTGAGTGTCCTCGGCTTACTAGCGAGAATTAGCCCCTGGTAGGTCGTCCTCGTAGGTAGCCCCCGGTAATTCGCAGAATAAAGCTCGACCTAGCCCTTCGAAGTCTATCGCGAATTCTTCTAGCGATTCCTTTGGCCATTGCACACGATTGTGGAACTCGTTGTACCTAGTATGGGTACTCAGAGAAAAGTGTTCCCGCATGGCCGTGGGCAGCGCGTCATAGGAGCCCAACGTTGTTTCTGGAAATGTTGTTGGGCGCGGTCACGTAAGCTCATATAGAGTTTCCGCATTTCCTTTTTTTCCGACCAATGGTACTCCTCTGCCATATCGTCTAGCAATCTTTGAAACTCGACCCAAGGTCTAGTCCCATCGTATACAGGGGGTGGCTCCATATCTACCATTTCTAATAATCCCCATGGATATGTGAGATTAGCGGCCGCAGAGTGGCTCACTGCGGGGGCAGAGGAGGAAGCGCTTGGGCCTGCGCCGGCAGCTTCAGTTGCCGTAGTGGCTGGGTGTACGAATATTGGAACAGGCTCTCTTTTTCGGCCGCCGTTTGTTGGGGCTCAGGTAGCGGCTTCGTAGCTCCGCAAGTTCCCGCCCCTGCTGGCAGCAGCGATATTCGCGGCGTATTCGACATCAGCCCATCGTTTGCGGGTGGGGGCGTGACGACGGCTCGTTCACAGCGGCGCCGATGCCCCCACGGTGCCGTAAGAACCCTGTAAGCCGTTTAGGATGGTGCGTTCAAACGGAGACCACATTTGTTGGAACTTCTGCTCAAAGTGCTGCTCTCGGGCGTGCATTCGGTTGTCTAAGTGAGCCGTGCGTCGCTCCAACGAATGATCCCGGGCATATAGGCGATTGGCCAGCCTTTCGGCCAACCTATGCTCCGCCTCTAGCAACGTCGTCACTAGTGTTTGCTGTTGCGAGGCTGTCTCTAATGACGCCTGGCGTTGGCGAGAAGTTCTTTTAGGCATGGTGGGCAGTGTCTTTGGAAACACATTTTTTTTTTGTATAAAATAACATAATTCAATTATTCGATCGGTAAGTTATTTGTTTCGGCGGCAACAAAACGTACTTATGTATATACAAGCAGGTGTCGTGAGGTAAATTGCATAGTGAAGTTTATACATAAACATACACACGGACACATTGGCTCTCACTATTCTTGCATTCTACTTGCAATTGTGTTCGGATAACTATTTCGCGCGCGCTTTTGAGTACGGTGACAATCGGTCAGCGAACTTTCCCCGCCAACGTGCACATAAAAACATATTGTAGCGAAATTTGGCCACAGTTATATGGTTTCGCTACGGGCAGCCGAGCGGATTAACTTATTTGGTAGGTGGGGGTCAGTTCCACGCGAATATCCCCAAGAAAGACTAGAGATCACTTGCAACTTTATGTGATCTTTATTAGACCACGTGCTATTGGAGGCCTTGTTACAATATCACGGTTCACGTATCACGGTTGTTGGTCCGATCCAATTGGACTGTCGCATTGGGCTTCGGCCGACTCTGCATGTGGCCTGTATCGATAGTGTGGCGTGCCAAGCTGGTGCGTCCAGTATCATCATTGCTTCACGCGAACACGTGTTCATACCGTTCCAGCAAGTGTAGCAATTGGGCGCGTAACTCCACGGGTAGATCTTTCGGTTGCTGAGAATTCCAGTCAATTTGAGCTTGCACGGGCGTTGGATGGCGTTCTCCAGTGAAGGGGGATACTTCCACAGGCTACAATTTGCCCAATATCGTTAGTACAGGCACCTTACGTTCCTGTGGGCTCAGGTCTAACACGCATATAATGGCCGTGCCATTGCTGGTGTCCACGAGAAAAATACCTAAAACAATATCGGCGGGAAGCTGGAAATGTATTCCACGTTCCAAGATAAACAGTGGTGGTTGACTCGGCGACGAGCAGTCCACTTGAATATGGCGGGATACTAGTGGAAACGGAGGCGTATAACAGGCTGGGCGGTGCTGACTTAGGCACATTTAGCGATACTGAACCCCACCAAATGTTCAGATAGCGCTCTTTTAAGTCCACGGTAGCCTGGTAACGCAGTAAGAAATCGACCTCAATCAGGCTGGGTGTATCGCTTTCCACAAACAGAAATTCGTGCTTCAGTGGTCTACTCGCTATAGTCAATCCTACTGTGGCTCGTGCGGTGGCCACAAAATGTTCTGGGGAGGGGCCTTGTAAAGTCACCTGACACGCGGTGACTGACAGCTGTTGCTTAACTGTTGTTAACTTATATGATTGCTTATAATTGTATTCGGGCAATGTACCCGCGTACGTGCACATAAGTACATATATATAATAGATATATGTATATATATATATATATATATATATATATATATATATATATATATATATATATATATTGTCAGAATACAATTATAAGCAATTATATATATGTACTTATGTGCACGTACGCGGGCAAAGTTCGCTGACCGACGGTCACTGTACATGAAAGCGCGCGCGCAATAGCTGCTTGAATACAATATAAATATATATATATATATATATATGCAAGAATAGCGAGAGCCAATGCATCTGTAGGTATGTATGTTTATGTACAGACTCCGCTATGCAATTTACCGCACGACACCTGCTTATATATTAGTACGTTTTGTTGCCGCAAATAAATTGCAGATCGAATAATCTTTAGTTATTTTATGCAACAAAAAAAGAAAAACAATAAATCACGTCGGGCTAAAATGTTGGGCTGACAAGCTTTTTTGGTAGCACTTAAAGGCGGGAAAATCATAACATTTATTTCGATGCCATAAAAATAAACTTTATTTTTGCATAAATAAATCAGCCTTAATGTTTTTAATTGAAGCGAACAATTGCGATTTTTAGCGCGAATCGAGAGCAAGAAAAAACGGTATAGCTTTGTTTGTTTTATGCAAACATGAGTCTTCAGGTCTGGGCGGTGTTTTAACTAATTTATTTTTATATTATTTCAAAAAGACTGCTCGTACATGCTGATTGGTGCGAAAAACGAACTCGAACAAGTTCGTTCACAATTGTACCGATAAGAATATTTACATTCTGGTATTTACATAGGTGAACAAGATTTAGCAGATAATTGGCAAGTTAACAGCGATTAAATCAAAAGATCGTTATAATCAAATTAGTTTGACCGAACATACCGGCCTCCTTGAAGGGATCCGCTTTCAACATAATCAAGTTTCCGTTTGTAAGATTGCCAGCTAATGCACTGGTTGACAGCAGCCGCCATTGGTTGTGCGGAGATAGACAAGCCGAACATGACCATCCCTTTCAGGCACAAGTGATTCGACACGTCCGAGCTTCCATTGTTGCGGTGGAAGGTTGCTTTTCTGGATGATGACCATGGAGCCAACTGTGATGTTCGGCGTCGACGTTATCCACTTGGTTCGGGAACGAAGTTCATTGATGTAGTCCGTTGACCAGCGGCGCCAAAATTGTTGTTTGGCAGCGGTTATGACGTCAAACCGTTCCAAAATATTGAAATTAGAGGTGGTTACGACGCGTTCAGGTAGCGCACGCAGAGATTTTCCAACCAGCAAATGTCCCAGGGTGATTGCTGAAAGATCACTGGGATCAGGCGACATCGGAGACAATGGCCGAAAGTTGAATATAGCTTCGATTTCTGCTGTGATAGTGCAGAGCTCCTCAAAAGTCAATCGCGTATTCGATAAGGTCTTGTACAGCAGCCCCTTTGCGCTCTTTACTGCAGCTTCCCAGAGTCCGCCAAAATGGGATGCCCTGGGAGGAATGAAATGAAACGAAATGAAATCAGTAGCACAATACGTCATGATTGTTTTAAGTCGTTGAGGTGATTTGCCGCTCCCACGAAGTTAGTTCCATTCCAATCGACTCGACATGTCGAGCGCTTCCGTGAGTGTCCTCGGCTTACTAGCGAGAATTAGCCCCTGGTAGGTCGTCCTCGTAGGTAGCCCCCGGTAATTCGCAGAATAAAGCTCGACCTAGCCCTTCGAAGTCTATCGCGAATTCTTCTAGCGATTCCTTTGGCCATTGCACACGATTGTGGAACTCGTTGTACCTAGTATGGGTACTCAGAGAAAAGTGTTCCCGCATGGCCGTGGGCAGCGCGTCATAGGAGCCCAACGTTGTTTCTGGAAATGTTGTTGGGCGCGGTCACGTAAGCTCATATAGAGTTTCCGCATTTCCTTTTTTTCCGACCAATGGTACTCCTCTGCCATATCGTCTAGCAATCTTTGAAACTCGACCCAAGGTCTAGTCCCATCGTATACAGGGGGTGGCTCCATATCTACCATTTCTAATAATCCCCATGGATATGTGAGATTAGCGGACGCAGAGTGGCTCACTGCGGGGGCAGAGGAGGAAGCGCTTGGGCCTGCGCCGGCAGCTTCAGTTGCCGTAGTGGCTGGGTGTACGAATATTGGAACAGGCTCTCTTTTTCGGCCGCCGTTTGTTGGGGCTCAGGTAGCGGCTTCGTAGCTCCGCAAGTTCCCGCCCCTGCTGGCAGCAGCGATATTCGCGGCGTATTCGACATCAGCCCATCGTTTGCGGGTGGGGGCGTGACGACGGCTCGTTCACAGCGGCGCCGATGCCCCCACGGTGCCGTAAGAACCCTGTAAGCCGTTTAGGATGGTGCGTTCAAACGGAGACCACATTTGTTGGAACTTCTGCTCAAAGTGCTGCTCTCGGGCGTGCATTCGGTTGTCTAAGTGAGCCGTGCGTCGCTCCAACGAATGATCCCGGGCATATAGGCGATTGGCCAGCCTTTCGGCCAACCTATGCTCCGCCTCTAGCAACGTCGTCACTAGTGTTTGCTGTTGCGAGGCTGTCTCTAATGACGCCTGGCGTTGGCGAGAAGTTCTTTTAGGCATGGTGGGCAGTGTCTTTGGAAACACATTTTTTTTTTTGTATAAAATAACATAATTCAATTATTCGATCGGTAAGTTATTTGTTTCGGCGGCAACAAAACGTACTTATGTATATACAAGCAGGTGTCGTGAGGTAAATTGCATAGTGAAGTTTATACATAAACATACACACGGACACATTGGCTCTCACTATTCTTGCATTCTACTTGCAATTGTGTTCGGATAACTATTTCGCGCGCGCTTTTGAGTACGGTGACAATCGGTCAGCGAACTTTCCCCGCCAACGTGCACATAAAAACATATTGTAGCGAAATTTGGCCACAGTTATATGGTTTCGCTACGGGCAGCCGAGCGGATTAACTTATTTGGTAGGTGGGGGTCAGTTCCACGCGAATATCCCCAAGAAACACTAGAGATCACTTGCAACTTTATGTGATCTTTATTAGACCACGTGCTATTGGAGGCCTTGTTACAATATCACGGTTCACGTATCACGGTTGTTGGTCCGATCCAATTGGACTGTCGCATTGGGCTTCGGCCGACTCTGCATGTGGCCTGTATCGATAGTGTGGCGTGCCAAGCTGGTGCGTCCAGTATCATCATTGCTTCACGCGAACACGTGTTCATACCGTTCCAGCAAGTGTAGCAATTGGGCGCGTAACTCCACGGGTAGATCTTTCGGTTGCTGAGAATTCCAGTCAATTTGAGCTTGCACGGGCGTTGGATGGCGTTCTCCAGTGAAGGGGGATACTTCCACAGGCTACAATTTGCCCAATATCGTTAGTACAGGCACCTTACGTTCCTGTGGGCTCAGGTCTAACACGCATATAATGGCCGTGCCATTGCTGGTGTCCACGAGAAAAATACCTAAAACAATATCGGCGGGAAGCTGGAAATGTATTCCACGTTCCAAGATAAACAGTGGTGGTTGACTCGGCGACGAGCAGTCCACTTGAATATGGCGGGATACTAGTGGAAACGGAGGCGTATAACAGGCTGGGCGGTGCTGACTTAGGCACATTTAGCGATACTGAACCCCACCAAATGTTCAGATAGCGCTCTTTTAAGTCCACGGTAGCCTGGTAACGCAGTAAGAAATCGACCTCAATCAGGCTGGGTGTATCGCTTTCCACAAACAGAAATTCGTGCTTCAGTGGTCTACTCGCTATAGTCAATCCTACTGTGGCTCGTGCGGTGGCCACAAAATGTTCTGGGGAGGGGCCTTGTAAAGTCACCTGACACGCGGTGACTGACAGCTGTTGCTTAACTGTTGTTAACTTATATGATTGCTTATAATTGTATTCGGGCAATGTACCCGCGTACGTGCACATAAGTACATATATATAATAGATATATGTATATATATATATATATATATATATATATATATATATATATATATATATATATATATATATATATATATATATATATTGTCCGAATACAATTATAAGCAATTATATATATGTACTTATGTGCACGTACGCGGGCAAAGTTCGCTGACCGACGGTCACTGTACATGAAAGCGCGCGCGCAATAGCTGCCTGAATACAATATAAATATATATATATATATATATATATATATATATGCAAGAATAGCGAGAGCCAATGCATCTGTAGGTATGTATGTTTATGTACAGACTCCGCTATGCAATTTACCGCACGACACCTGCTTATATATTAGTACGTTTTGTTGCCGCAAATAAATTGCAGATCGAATAATCTTTAGTTATTTTATGCAACAAAAAAAGAAAAACAATAAATCACGTCGGGCTAAAATGTTGGGCTGACAAGCTTTTTTGGTAGCACTTAAAGGCGGGAAAATCATAACATTTATTTCGATGCCATAAAAATAAACTTTATTTTTGCATAAATAAATCAGCCTTAATGTTTTTAATTGAAGCGAACAATTGCGATTTTTAGCGCGAATCGAGAGCAAGAAAAAACGGTATAGCTTTGTTTGTTTTATGCAAACATGAGTCTTCAGGTCTGGGCGGTGTTTTAACTAATTTATTTTTATATTATTTCAAAAAGACTGCTCGTACATGCTGATTGGTGCGAAAAACGAACTCGAACAAGTTCGTTCACAATTGTACCGATAAGAATATTTACATTCTGGTATTTACATAGGTGAACAAGATTTAGCAGATAATTGGCAAGTTAACAGCGATTAAATCAAAAGATCGTTATAATCAAATTAGTTTGACCGAACATACCGGCCTCCTTGAAGGGATCCGCTTTCAACATAATCAAGTTTCCGTTTGTAAGATTGCCAGCTAATGCACTGGTTGACAGCAGCCGCCATTGGTTGTGCGGAGATAGACAAGCCGAACATGACCATCCCTTTCAGGCACAAGTGATTCGACACGTCCGAGCTTCCATTGTTGCGGTGGAAGGTTGCTTTTCTGGATGATGACCATGGAGCCAACTGTGATGTTCGGCGTCGACGTTATCCACTTGGTTCGGGAACGAAGTTCTTTGATGTAGTCCGTTGACCAGCGGCGCCAAAATTGTTGTTTGGCAGCGGTTATGACGTCAAACCGTTCCAAAATATTGAAATTAGAGGTGGTTACGACGCGTTCAGGTAGCGCACGCAGAGATTTTCCAACCAGCAAATGTCCCAGGGTGATTGCTGAAAGATCACTGGGATCAGGCGACATCGGAGACAATGGCCGAAAGTTGAATATAGCTTCGATTTCTGCTGTGATAGTGCAGAGCTCCTCAAAAGTCAATCGCGTATTCGATAAGGTCTTGTACAGCAGCCCCTTTGCGCTCTTTACTGCAAAATGGGATGCCCTGGGAGGAATGAAATGAAACGGAATGAAATCAGTAGCACAATACGTCATGATTGTTTTAAGTCGTTGAGGTGATTTGCCGCTCCCACGAAGTTAGTTCCATTCCAATCGACTCGACATGTCGAGCGCTTCCGTGAGTGTCCTCGGCTTACTAGCGAGAATTAGCCCCTGGTAGGTCGTCCTCGTAGGTAGCCCCCGGTAATTCGCAGAATAAAGCTCGACCTAGCCCTTCGAAGTCTATCGCGAATTCTTCTAGCGATTCCTTTGGCCATTGCACACGATTGTGGAACTCGTTGTGCCTAGTATGGGTACTCAGAGAAAAGTGTTCCCGCATGGCCGTGGGCAGCGCGTCATAGGAGCCCAACGTTGTTTCTGGAAATGTTGTTGGGCGCGGTCACGTAAGCTCATATAGAGTTTCCGCATTTCCTTTTTTTCCGACCAATGGTACTCCTCTGCCATATCGTCTAGCAATCTTTGAAACTCGACCCAAGGTCTAGTCCCATCGTATACAGGGGGTGGCTCCATATCTACCATTTCTAATAATCCCCATGGATATGTGAGATTAGCGGCCGCAGAGTGGCTCACTGCGGGGGCAGAGGAGGAAGCGCTTGGGCCTGCGCCGGCAGCTTCAGTTGCCGTAGTGGCTGGGTGTACGAATATTGGAACAGGCTCTCTTTTTCGGCCGCCGTTTGTTGGGGCTCAGGTAGCGGCTTCGTAGCTCCGCAAGTTCCCGCCCCTGCTGGCAGCAGCGATATTCGCGGCGTATTCGACATCAGCCCATCGTTTGCGGGTGGGGGCGTGACGACGGCTCGTTCACAGCGGCGCCGATGCCCCCACGGTGCCGTAAGAACCCTGTAAGCCGTTTAGGATGGTGCGTTCAAACGGAGACCACATTTGTTGGAACTTCTGCTCAAAGTGCTGCTCTCGGGCGTGCATTCGGTTGTCTAAGTGAGCCGTGCGTCGCTCCAACGAATGACCCCGGGCATATAGGCGATTGGCCAGCCTTTCGGCCAACCTATGCTCCGCCTCTAGCAACGTCGTC
This sequence comes from Drosophila sordidula, assembly GCA_035047465.1. Lineage (NCBI taxonomy): Eukaryota > Metazoa > Arthropoda > Insecta > Diptera > Drosophilidae > Drosophila > Drosophila sordidula. Next base: position 71,072 of record JAWNPQ010000196.1, on the reverse strand, counting down.
ACTAGTGTTTGCTGTTGCGAGGCTGTCTCTAATGACGCCTGGCGTTGGCGAGAAGTTCTTTTAGGCATGGTGGGCAGTGTCTTTGGAAACACATTTTTTTTTTTGTATAAAATAACATAATTCAATTATTCGATCGGTAAGTTATTTGTTTCGGCGGCAACAAAACGTACTTATGTATATACAAGCAGGTGTCGTGAGGTAAATTGCATAGTGAAGTTTATACATAAACATACACACGGACACATTGGCTCTCACTATTCTTGCATTCTACTTGCAATTGTGTTCGGATAACTATTTCGCGCGCGCTTTTGAGTACGGTGACAATCGGTCAGCGAACTTTCCCCGCCAACGTGCACATAAAAACATATTGTAGCGAAATTTGGCCACAGTTATATGGTTTCGCTACGGGCAGCCGAGCGGATTAACTTATTTGGTAGGTGGGGGTCAGTTCCACGCGAATATCCCCAAGAAAGACTAGAGATCACTTGCAACTTTATGTGATCTTTATTAGACCACGTGCTATTGGAGGCCTTGTTACAATATCACGGTTCACGTATCACGGTTGTTGGTCCGATCCAATTGGACTGTCGCATTGGGCTTCGGCCGACTCTGCATGTGGCCTGTATCGATAGTGTGGCGTGCCAAGCTGGTGCGTCCAGTATCATCATTGCTTCACGCGAACACGTGTTCATACCGTTCCAGCAAGTGTAGCAATTGGGCGCGTAACTCCACGGGTAGATCTTTCGGTTGCTGAGAATTCCAGTCAATTTGAGCTTGCACGGGCGTTGGATGGCGTTCTCCAGTGAAGGGGGATACTTCCACAGGCTACAATTTGCCCAATATCGTTAGTACAGGCACCTTACGTTCCTGTGGGCTCAGGTCTAACACGCATATAATGGCCGTGCCATTGCTGGTGTCCACGAGAAAAATACCTAAAACAATATCGGCGGGAAGCTGGAAATGTATTCCACGTTCCAAGATAAACAGTGGTGGTTGACTCGGCGACGAGCAGTCCACTTGAATATGGCGGGATACTAGTGGAAACGGAGGCGTATAACAGGCTGGGCGGTGCTGACTTAGGCACATTTAGCGATACTGAACCCCACCAAATGTTCAGATAGCGCTCTTTTAAGTCCACGGTAGCCTGGTAACGCAGTAAGAAATCGACCTCAATCAGGCTGGGTGTATCGCTTTCTACAAACAGAAATTCGTGCTTCAGTGGTCTACTCGCTATAGTCAATCCTACTGTGGCTCGTGCGGTGGCCACAAAATGTTCTGGGGAGGGGCCTTGTAAAGTCACCTGACACGCGGTGACTGACAGCTGTTGCTTAAGATGCGATTTAACAACGAGACAGCTGCGCCCGTATCAATGACAAGTTGGACCATACGCTTCTGCAAAAAGATAAATCAATGTAAGTTCTGTAAACCTAGTGTACCAAGTCTATACGTAGCTTTTGGGGAAGGCGTAGCGGTCCCACTGTGGGCGGACTTCATTGAACCGCCTTTTAAACTGTGGTCGGCTGTCGGAACGCTGCTTGAGGTTCCGAGCCGAGTTGGTCGCTGCCCCTGGACCGCTCCTGGCGGCGATTCATCAACCAATATGGTCAGGACGGTCTAAACTTCTCAAGGATGAGACTGAGGTCCAGTAGCGGGTTGTTTGCGCGGCGGCGGGTCCGTGGCGAGGGGCTTCAGTAGGTCTCCGGCCGGCGGCTTAGCAAACAACGGGGTTAGGACGGCTTCAACTCCTTGAGGAGAAGACTTAGGTCCAGTAGCGGGTTGTTTGTGCGGCGGCGGGTCCGGGCGAAGGGCTCCAGTAGGTTCCGGGGCGCCGACATATTCACAGGGAGATCGACCAACGATGGATGGGAACTTACTCCGACCGACGGCTTAGCAAACATTGGGGTTAGGACGGCTTCAACTCATTGAGGAGGAGACTTATGACCAGTAGCGGGTTGTTTGTGCGGCGGCGGGTCCGGGCGAGGGGCTCCAGTAGGTTCCGGGGCGCCGACATACTCCGACCGACGGCTTAGAGAACAACGGGGCCAGGACGGCTTCAACTCCTTGGGGAAAAGACTTAGGTCCAGTATCGGATTGTTTGGGTGACGGCGGGTCCGTGGCGAGCGGCTCGAAAGGGTGACGCGTGGTTGTCTCTCCAACCACGCGTCTACGTGGCGGCTCGTGCGTACTCATTCCGGGCCGCGGATCATCAAACAACGGGGTCAGAACGGCTTCAACTTCATTAAAGGGAGACTTAGGCACGTCACAGGGTTGCCTGAGCAGCGGAGTTCTCAGAGCGAAGTGTTCCATTAAGTTGCGGGATATAGGCGCGGCGGTGTTGAGATCAGAATTCTACGAAGCCGTTTTCTCAAATGGCTTATTGGTCGTATCTTGGGATTTTCGATACTTATTGGGGCTGTTTTGGCTATTTGCCAACCTTCGCTCCCAAAGGCTGGCTTGCTCTAGTTTCCCGTATGTGTCGAAGTGGCTACCGGTCGGCTCGAGGTGCTCGCATTTCTCTGACGCGATCTCCTACCAATCCTATTTGGGGACTGTACTTGAGTCGTGAGCGTCAGCGTCGTGACGTTTAGCACGGTGCCATTGGTTCTCCGTCGGCATTGCGCCTCCAATCGACTCGACATGTCGAGCGCTTCCGTGAGTGTCCTCGGCTTACTAACGAGAATTAGCCCCTGGTAGGTCGTCTCACGGATGCCGTCTATGAATCGCTGTACCATAATGCTGTGGTAAGTGGCGGGCGGTAATTCGCAGAATAAAGCTCGACCTAGCCCTTCGAAGTCTATCGCGAATTCTTCTAGCGATTCCTTTGGCCATTGCACACGATTGTGGAACTCGTTGTACATAGTATGGGTACTCAGAGAAAAGTGTTCCCGCATGGCCGTGGGCAGCGCGTCATAGGAGCCCAACGTTGTTTCTGGAAATGTTGTTGGGCGCGGTCACGTAAGCTCATATAGAGTTTCCGCATTTCCTTTTTTTCCGACCAATGGTACTCCTCTGCCATATCGTCTAGCAATCTTTGAAACTCGACCCAAGGTCTAGTCCCATCGTATACAGGGGGTGGCTCCATATCTACCATTTCTAATAATCCCCATGGATATGTGAGATTAGCGGCCGCAGAGTGGCTCACTGCGGGGGCAGAGGAGGAAGCGCTTGGGCCTGCGCCGGCAGCTTCAGTTGCCGTAGTGGCTGGGTGTACGAATATTGGAACAGGCTCTCTTTTTCGGCCGCCGTTTGTTGGGGCTCAGGTAGCGGCTTCGTAGCTCCGCAAGTTCCCGCCCCTGCTGGCAGCAGCGATATTCGCGGCGTATTCGACATCAGCCCATCGTTTGCGGGTGGGGGCGTGACGACGGCTCGTTCACAGCGGCGCCGATGCCCCCACGGTGCCGTAAGAACCCTGTAAGCCGTTTAGGATGGTGCGTTCAAACGGAGACCACATTTGTTGGAACTTCTGCTCAAAGTGCTGCTCTCGGGCGTGCATTCGGTTGTCGAAGTGAGCCGTGCGTCGCTCGAACGACCGATGCTGCGATGCTGTCTCTAATGACGGTTGGCGTTGGCGAGAAGTTCTTTTAGGCATGTTGGGCTGTGTCTTTAGAAACACATTTAAACATAACCCCACACAGTTATATGTCTCCGCCACGGGTAGCCTAGCGGATTAACTTATTTAGTAGGTGGGGATCAGTTCCACGCCAATATCCCCAAGAAACACTAGAGATCACTTGCAACTTTATGTGATCTTTATTAGGCCACGTGCTATTGGAGGCCTTGTTACAATATGACGGTTCACGTATCACGGTTGTTGGTCCGATCCAATCGGACTGTACCTTTGGGCATCGGCCGACTCTGCAAGTCCATGGTCGAGAACCAACAGGAACCATGTAGGGTCATCAAGATGTCATCTATCCTGGGCAGGTAGGCACGTCACAGGAGGAGTCCTTGATGGTGACAGTGTTAAGGCGTCGATAGTCCACGCAGAATCGCGTAGAGCCTTCCTTTCTGCGCACTAATACCATGGGCGATGCCCAGGGGTTGTGAGAAGGGCGAATTACACCTCTGCACTGTATATCGATTATGAGTCGATCCACCTCCGATTTATGAGGCAGCCGAGGTGGCTGTTCCAGCAAGTGTAGCAATTGGGCGCGTAACTTCACAGGTAGATTTTTCGGTTGCAGAGAATTCCTGTCAATTTGGCGTTCCCGACTGGAGCCTTCTCACTTGTTATACTCGTTTACGAAGTGAAACTAGTATATTGGTTGTGTGCAGTGTCTGTCCGACTGTCCGTATGAACGCAATATTTTTCGCCACGCCCACTGGCTGGCAATAGATGTCGATACACCTCAAATCGCAAATCGACTAAAGTTGAATATATCCTACAGTATTGAAGTTAGAGTCGCCAAACCTGGTATATAGATATAGATTGCTGGTGATCTCCTCCAAAAAATGCCGTCGTTTCCCGGCCACGTCCACTAGAACGCCCCACGGCGCCCCCGTGAAAATCCGAAATGGTTATACCTCCCGCACTGTTAGAGCTAGAGTCACCAAAGTTGGAATATATATTACCAAACATCACAACATCTGGCCACGCTCCCTTCCGCCTCTATAATAGCTAAAATCGATACATTTGCAAGCTCGAAACGGTAACATGTGTATAATTTACACAATTTTAAAGCTAGAGACACTAAACTTGGTGTGTAGATTGCTGGTGACCTTTTCAAAAGAATGAGAACTTTATATCCCGGCCACGCCCACTAGAACGCTCCCCAGACACCCCGCCTTAAAAAATCGGTAATGGCTTTATCTTTCAAAGTTTTAGAGCTAGAGTCACCAAATTTTAAAGGTAGATTAGTGGTCAGCTCCTCTAAATAAGAGTACAACAATTTCCCGCCCACGGCCACCGCAGTCCACTCCCGCCCCCGCAAAGTGCGAAAGCCTATGTCTCCCACAATTTTGGAGCTAGAGTCAGCAAATTATAAACGTAGATGGCTGGTCACCCCTTTTAAAGCTCGGTAAGAACATTTTCCACCCACACCCACTCCCTCCCACACCCGCCCCGCGCAATTCGCGAAAAGCTATATCTCCCACAATTTTGGAGCTAGAGTCATCAAATTTGGTAGACAGTGTTTGGGTGACCTTCTCTTAAGATCGAGCCGAAAAATGTTGTCCACGCCCACCCCCGCACCCACGAAATATAAAAATTCTATATTTTTCTAAAATAACAATAATAACTTCTGTGTTATTTTAAGCCAGTAATAAACCAAAACGGAAGATGTATGAAATATTCTTCTTTAAATTAGTTAATACAATGTACTTGAATGAAAATTATATCCTTTTTATTTTTGTAAGTGAAGTGTAAAAGAAATTATTTATAGATAAATTTTGCGCTGTGCCCAAACTTTTATGCTTCACTGTATATTCCCTCCTTGGCAGAGTAATTCTTAAAATTTATTATAGAAAGTTAGCCGATGTATGGTTTTATGTTTGTGCCTGCCTATACTCCTTTATATGGAATTCTCGATTGTTGCACTCCTTCTACATCTTCTAGCATATACCTGTCGTTACGTAAAACTTTTGTTATGCTACACGGTCCTTTAAATTTAGGAATTAGTTTTTTAGAAATTCCTACATGAGTGCCAACATTTTTGACCATAACTAAGTCATCACATTTATAAATGTGAGGCCCTTATCAACCGGTCCGAAATGATTTAAATTCTTTTGGTATACTATACAGAAAGGTTTCCCCTTTTCCGTGTTTTGCCGAATATGCTATAAATTTCGGACAATTTTCAATGTGTTGTTTTGCTTTATTGCTAATATTCGAGAACCAATAACTTTTTAATATAACGTCTACCATTTTGTCTATACCTACGAGTCTTTTCAATTCCTCAGGCACACAAAACAAAAGATTATCATTATCTTTCTTTCTGTATATTACGCCGTTTCTCATTTCGTAGTGTTTGTGTTCTGTTCTTGGTAATTCACCTTTCAACTTCCTTAACTTGCTGTCTCTATTTTGGCAGATTATTAAATTTTCTGCAAACTAATTTTTTCTATTGTTAAAATTTTAACATTTCTACTAAGTGCGTCTACATATTGCATTCACTTCCCTGATCTGCGCTCTACTGTATAGTCGCAGCCCACCGTGCTATTCTAGGGTTCAATTCTTTCTTGTTCAATGCCCTGGATAAAGCGCTGCAATCTGTTATTATTTTAAATTGTAATCTTTGCAATGCGTATATTATGGCAAGTGTTTCTAACTCGAAACTGTGATATTTTCCCACTGTTCCTGACGTTAGTTTAGAAAAGTAGAATAGTCGGTGTAATTTGCCGTCATTCTTATTATGCTCGTTCACGAAGTGAAACTAATATATTGGTTTTGTGCAATGTCTGTCCGTCTGTCCGGATGAACGCAATATTTTTCGGCGCTATTGAAGATAGAGACTTGAAACTTGGAATATATAATTGAAGTTATCTGCTTCAGACAAAGTGTTAAGATTTTTGTACCACGCCCACTGGGAGGCTGGCAAATCGATAACATGCCGATACACCTCAAATCGCAAATCGATTAAAGTTGAATATTTCCCACAATATTAAAGTTAGAGTCACCAAATTTGGTATGTAGATTGCTGGTGATCTCCTCTAAAAAATGTCCGGCCACGCCCATTAGAGCGCCCCCAGCGCCCCCGCCTTAAAAAATCGGAAATGGCTATATCCTCCCAAGTTTTAGAGCTAGAGTCACTAAATCGGCTCCTTTAAATAAGGGTACAAAAATTTACGGCCCACACCCACCTCCGCTCTTCAATAGCGTCCATAAATATTGCGTTCATACGGACAGACGGACTGACAGCATGACGGACATTGCACAGAACCAATATATTAGTTTCACTTCGTGAACGAGTATAATAATGTTGTTAAGCAGCTTTCGGGAGATTTCGACTCGAGCATACAACTGCTAAGCAATTTTAAATTTGAGGCACCCCGTAAACGCCAGTTAGAGTCCCAATTTTTAACTGTACCCTCTTAATTTCCCCCTAAACCTGTCTAATTTTTTCACCAGTATTGGGTACACCTCCACCCTTTGATACATCTCCGATGTTATCACTTTCGCCTTCTCTATGTGATTGTCCGTTTATCACTCCACTAGCTTCTCCTGAAGAACCGCCTATAAGTCCATCTGTTGATCCGGCTCTTCCTGCTATCTCCGGTAATGCACGTACAGTTCCTGGTCGCAGAGGAAGACCGGCGCGCATTCTAACCCCGGCCTCTAACAGCAATCATGCTTCTTCACCCTCAGTTCCGACTTTAACTGTTGTTCCGCCTCGTAAACGGGTCTTTGTGCAATTCCATAATTTAAAATTAATGTACCTCCACAATCATTTGCGACACTAAATCTTAGCCACCATGATTGGTGGGCTCGCTCATGATTGTTCAAAAAAAGAATTCAGCCTTTGCCCGTTTCCCTTCCAGTGTCCACCTTGTAAGCATCGAATAGTTTGGGATCAAAAAACTAATATCTTTTTCTGATAATTTTTCAATTCTATATCAGAGGTCTTGTATCCAAACTCAAAATTCTTTTTATGGGCAGCACTTTTTTCTTTCAGACATTATTGTTAAATTTTACCATATCTGATTTTCATGATCGTTCAAATGGGGCATTAATTGCACTTAATTCCTCACTCCAGTCTGAACTTTTTCATTTCACTGCGCCTACCGGTGCGGAGATTGTCTCGGTAAAAGTAAGTCTCCCACATTGTGCTATATTTATAACTTTCTCCTATATACCCCTTCTTCAAATATTGACGTTTATTTGCAACATCTTGCCTGTATTAAGCAGGTCTCTTCTCATGTGCGTGAAACTACTACTACAGACTAGCAAACTTAAAAAACATAAAGTTTAAATGTTTTAAAAAGTTAAAAAAGTCTGGTTCTAATGTTGACTTGGCGAAATATTCCATAACCAAGTCAAACTTTCTTATTCATAATTCTCAGTGTTATGAGAATTATCTTGACTGTTGCAAAACGCAATTTGCTCGTGACCCTAAGCAGTTTTACAGATTTGTTAGCTCGAAGCCCAAATCTTTTTGTTTGCCTTCCTCATTTTTTCTAGGGATGGAAAAAGCACGCATCTGATCTCTTTGCTAATTTTTTTCAGTCCGCTTATGCTTCTGTTTCTTCTATTAATATGCCTTATCCTTACAACCATATTTCTTCCAATTCTATTTTTATGCCTATTATTTCTGAAACCTCCCTTCTTTCTGCTCTTAATTCTGTTAAAACTTCCTACTCTCCTGGGCCTGACAACATTCCTAGCTGTCTACTCAAAGAGTGTAGTGCTTCTCTCTTTAAAAAGAACCGTTCATCATTCCTCTCCACAAAAAGGTGGTAGGTCTGATGTATCAAACTATAGGGGCATTTATTTGAAAAAATTATTACTTCCACTTTGCAACATCTGTGCTAATCAATTTTGTCCCCTTCTCAAAGAAGTTAAACGATCCCTTTACAACGAAACTTCTTTATATATCTCTTGTGCGGCCAATCCTGGAATATTGCTCATGAATCTAGTGTCCGCAGTACAAAATCCACCAAGATCGAATTGAGTCCGTCCAGAAGCAATTTCTGCTCTCTACCTTACGTGGGTTCCCAATCTTCGTCTGCAATCATAGTCCAGCAGACTTTTACTTCTTGATCTCCCGTCTCTAACCAACCGTGTCCATGGTGTTGTCTTCCTATAAAAGTGGATCAATGGTGACATTGATTCCGCCTTTCTTATAGGTTGCCTGAACTTCTCGGTTCCGTTTAGACCTACTAGAAACTATCTCCCCTTATTCCTTTCTACTTGCAGGAAAGACTAAACTTTATTCATTTCGAATCTTATGGCTACGCTATAATAGCCTCTACCACGTGTTCTCCTCTGATCTCTCTCTTCCCCTAATAAAGTCATTGCTTGAAGGATATCTTAGGGAAATCATTGACCACCGTCAGCTGCCGGACGGGCTAAATCTCTCCCCATTGGGTCAGTGATTTTCGTCTCTGTCTGTTTCCTCTTATTTATCTATTATTATTATTACTAATCACAAAAACATTTTCCTTCACTTTCTTCATTATTTTGTTTTCATTGGTTTGTTTAACAGCCTTCTTTTAGCTGCAGGTTCTCTTAACGTCACTGGTACTAATCAGCTGTGATTAGGGGCATAGCTAGCCGGACAGGCAACTAAAATACCCCCCTGGGTGTCATTGATATTATGAGAGTTGTTTATAATTCTTTTATGCTTTTTATATTTAATTGTTATATTTATATATATGTATATATACATCTTTTTGTGTTTTATACATTTCACTTAGGTTGACACTCGATTTGTAAACCTATTAAATAAATAAATATATTAGAGGTGACGGGTAATCATCTTTTAACATTCCTTTATTAAGTGTCCGATAGTCAAGACTTCTTAACTCACCGGTTTTCTTCTTAATCAACACATCTTAATCAACACTGACGTATCCCTTCTCTATATATTCATCCCTTAGTTTTTGTGCCTGAGTTATCGGTCGGTTTGCTTTTAAATAGAATTTTTCAAATATCGTTTAAAGTTTCTCCCTTAATTTTTTATTACAATTTGTTTCGAACTAAATTTCGTGATTTTCCAATAATTCTATTCAATTGGTAATATGCTAAAATTACTTATTTTTCTTCGCATTTTTTATTTTTTATTACACCACCAGTCTTTAAGTTATCCACCTCTGTTCTTTTTTTCTACTACCCACTTATTTGCTATTGAACAAGCATTTTCTGCCAAGTACTTATCTTCTGGTAAGCACTCATTTTTTTCTAAACACTCACTTATCGTCTAAGCACTCTTTTTCTTCTAAACACTCATTTTTTCTGAGCACTCATTTTCTTCTAAACATTAATTTTCTTCTAAACACTCATCTTGTTCTAAGCACTCATTTTCTTCTAAACACTCATTTTCTTTTTAACACTTATTTTCATCAACCATGTCGCCTACAATTTTAAATTTGCATAATTGCATAAAATCACTACCTAACACTGCTTCGCGTAGCCCATCGACTTGTTTGCCACTATTATAATTCGAAATCAATTTGCTTGTTGCCAATAATCACAAAGCTTGCCAATTTTCTAAAAACTTTTAGTTTACTGTTGTTTATACCGAATTATGCATAATTCATATCTTTATTAAACTTAAATTCAGATTGAACAAGTAAGAACGTTGCAGTCGAACGTAGCCGACTGCGTAATACCCATTCACAGTACACAAAAGTTATTATTGTTCTTTTGGAAAAGTTAGAAACACTTGCCATAATATACGCATTGCAAAGATTACAATTTCAAATAATAACAGATTGCAGCGTTGTTTTCATTGAACAAGAAAGAATTAAACCCTAGAATAGCACGGTGGGCTGCGACTATACAGTAGAGCGCAGATCGGGGAAGAGAATGCAATATGTAGACGAACTTAGTAGAAATGTTAAAATTTAAAAAATGGAAAAAATTAGTTTGCAGAAAATTTAATAATCTGCCAAAATAGAGACAGCAAGTTAACTAAGTTAAAAGGTGAATTACCAAGAACAGAACAAACACTACGAAATGAGAAACGGCGTAATATACAGAAAAAAAGATAATGACAATCTTTTGTTTTGTGTGCCTGAGGAAATGAAAAGGCACGTCGGTATAGACAAAATGGTAGACGTTATATTAAAAAGTTATTGGTTCTCGAATATTAGCAATAAAGCAAAACAACACATTGAAAATTGTCCGAAATTTATAGCATATTCGGCAAAACACGGAAAAGGGGAAACCTTTCTGTATAGTATACCAAACAAATTTAAATCATTTCGGACCGGTTGATAAGGGCCTCAGTTTTATAAATGTGATGACTTAGTTATGCAAAAATGTTGGCACTCATGTAGGAATTTCTAAAAAACTAATTCCTAAATTTAAAGGACTCTGTAGAATTACAAAAGGCTTACGTAATGACAGGTATATGCTAGAAGTATGGGCAGGCGCAAAAATAAAACCATACATCGGCTAACTTTGGCGAATAAATTTTAAGAATTACTCTGCCACAGAGTGCATATAGATGCTTCAGTCGAGAGTGAATAGGCAAACGAAGCGTAAGTATACATATTATTCTTGAACATATATTAAATCTGTAATTCCCAGGAAATAAACTACATGCATATATATACTTATATACTTATAGTACTCTAAACTACTGAATTTGGCGTTCTACTTTTCTACATTAGTAGAGTTATTAATTTCGTAGAAGACAAAACATATACTATCACGACCGTTTCAGCTGAGTATTTCGGTAATTTTACAAATTTTTTGTAAAGCTGGACTTGGTTAGACTGAGAATTGTACCCCGGCCCACCACTATTTCACAGCCTATTCCTCCGAGGGTTCCACCTGTACGTGCAGTTTTGCTTGCTTCCCTGGTCATTTTCAATACCTTCTTCAATACCTACCTTCAATACCATTGTGCCTTGCTTGTAACCTTGCTGTTCGGCTAAGCAGATAAGAACTAAATCTTTATTTTGTCTAATATTGTAACTTGCCCTGCGAGGCAAGCGAATTCCCTATATCGTTTATTTGGCGCTTCTCGCATAACATACCATAGCTCAAAATTACCAGCTGATATTTATCTAGCGCCTCTTGCATTACACTAAATTGTTTTCCTATTTTCTCTTAAATATCAATTATCACTCTTATCAATTGTTCTCAGCGGCCAGCGCGTCCATCAAATCAGCGACGCTGCATTTTTATACTCGTTCACGAAGTGAAACTAGTATATTGGTTTTCTGCAATGTCTGTCCGTCTGTCCGTATGAACGCAATATTTTTCGACGAAAAAATTTTGAATATATATTACTGGTAAGATTTCCCAAACATCACAGGAAACATTTTCTGGCCACGCCCCCCTCCGCCTCCGTAATCGCTAAATTCGATATATTTGCAAGCTCAAAGCAGTAACACGTGTATTATTTACACAATTTTAAAGCTAGAGACTCCAAATTTGGTATGTAGATTGCTGGTGACCTCCTCAAAAGACTGAGACATCGATATCCCGGCCACGCCCACTGCAACGGCACCCAAAGCCCCCGCCTTAAAAAATCAGAAATGGCTATATCTTCCAAAGTATTAGAGCAAGTTTTGAATGTAGATTAGTAGTCAGCTCCTCCAAATAAGGGTACAAAAATTTACCGCCCACGAACGACTTCCTGCAAGGGAACGGCGAATGGCAGGTGCGCTTGTCTTCATCGACTATCGACTAGGATTCCTTTTATGATCCCGTCGATCAACTCGTCGCCGTCGATTGTTATGTGTGCTCCCAAAGACATCTTATCGTTGAAGTTATCAGAAAAATCCTCGTTGTGCATCCACACCCGTGCTTCGAATTTACGGCGAAGCGACGTTTGCTGTTTTTGGTGCGAAATGTGGCCTCTATAAAAACCTATTTATTGGCATTGACAAGTGCAAGCTTTTCGAATGTAGCCACATTAAAGCCTTGTCCTTTAACTTAGAGATTGGCAACATTCGCATTGATCGTCATTTACTTTGTGGACTTTCGAAATTGCTCTTAGTTGTGACGTTACTGTTGGTTACTGCAATATTGCCATGAAATATTGGCAGCTTATCTTTAAGCAGGTTTAGCTAAATTATGCTAGCGTCGCTGTAGGCTGTGGTTCTATTCTCCTTTGCGCTCTCTACCATGCTGTTTTCCTTCTGATATTATGTCGTCATATTTCTTTGCTGTTTTAGCACTTCCATTTGCAGCTTTAGAATTTGTATGCTGGCCTCAGTTTTACTGATCGTTACGTTTTCCTCATTTGCTTCTTCCACTAGCGCATCTATGTTGTTGTCATTGCTGTCTCGCGCCAATATTTCGGGCGCTTCTGCGTCGTTTTCTTAACGCGTCTGATCGGCGCCTTCAGCTTCTACCAACCCCGGGTTGTTCTCGTTTGCTTCACCTATTCCGTTAGCCTTGTCTGTCTCGTTCGCGCTTCTGTCGTCCATTCGGACATTCGCCTGGCCCTTCTGTCAGAACGTCATTTAGTCGGGCTGTCATTCCGAATTTTGTTCCGCTTTTGGATAAACCAATAACGCCTAGACAATTTCGCAGTTCACCTGAGTGTTCGTCCGCTCCGATCGAAATATCGATTTTCAACTACTTTACTTCTCTTTCGCTTTTCGAGACCTGTGAAATATTCAAAGGGTTCGACACTTTGGTGTGAAATCTTTGGATTTGTATTAATATTTGTTAGTCAGGGTACTTTCAAGCGGGTGCGCTTGCAACAAAAGATTTTTTGGATGAGTATGCAGTTATTTATATTTCTACATGTATGTATATGCAATATTGTAGTTGTATGCCCATAGGTCTGGCTGCCTGCTCAATGCAGAAAGCCTAGATTTAAATGTTTGTGGATTTTCAGTTTCGCACACATATGTTTGTATACATGTGTACCTTGGTGGTAAGTGAAAATTGTTTTATGACGAGTGTCAGCTGCGAGCTGGCTGTTTAATTTAACCTTACTTTTGACCCTTTATTTTGTAATTGCAAAGAATAAGCAAACTCATCAATGTCCTAATATAATTCAGTGGTTAGGTAGCAATAAACCTGCACTTTCATACATTTGGAAGTCCAAGAAAGACTTAGGCCAGATACAAGAAAAATAAGAATATTAGAAAATAGGAATTAATATATAAATTAATTAATTTTAAATAGTTTCATTTTAAATTTTAATTGAAACGGTGGGACGGCAGGTCTAGCATATATATCATATAGCATATATATAGTAGCTAAAGATTGCTTTGCATTTCAGCTCTCTCTGGCTTATGTAATACATTCATAATCCTATATTATGTTATGTATATTATTACAAAGTATGTTTTATATCATTTCCTTATTACTACAACTCTTCATTAATTTAGTTTTGAGTGTTACCGTACATGTTTTTAACTAAGAAATCCTAATTTCTTAAGGTAATCGTTGTAAAGACATTCAAAAGTTATTTGTAACTTAATATGACTTAAGGACACGCCGTCAGATTCACATTAATCTAAACGGGCCAACGTGCAGGCTGAGCAGCGATTATTCCATCGGCAGCCTTCGCAGTCGCCGTGCGTAATTATCCATCCCTTTTGGATGTTACGCCTATTATCCTCCCCTTCTTCCGGAGAAATCGATGTACTGCGTCGTCACAAATGAGAACTAGGTCTCTAGGTTATCGGGCATTCTAAGGCTATGTGCGTGAGTGGTCGGGCATTTACAATAAAGAACATAAAGTAAAGAACATCTTCCTTACGGTGGTCGTACAAGTCGTTAATAACATCTTCCTGCATGAGGGCTCGATGGGCAGTTGAAAAGCCGGTAAATTTTATTAGCAGAAAATTCAGCTACTACCTTTTCATAATCCATGCACTGCTCGTCTTTAAGCTCCATCTCCGCGCCGACTAAAATATTGCCGTTTTAGGCCTTCCTCGTCGTGCCATGAAGTTTCTTATCACTCGAATACAGATATCTGCCGATTAATCTCTACCGATTTCCAAGTGAGTGAATTGTCAGGCACGTGAAGAAGCATATCCAACGTTTCTCGGTACTTCTTCACCAAAAACGGTTACATTGAGGTCATTCGTACATATGTGAACTGTCGGACGTATGCCGAGACTTTATCTGCCGACAACTGCCCCATTAATGCTGGCGACGGATGGGCTCTTTCTATTTGGTAAACCTTGCATGCTCACGATGGTCGTCGTACCTCTTCACGATAGTGTGGAATGTAATACTCCCGCTATCTCTGCTATGATGGTGTTTATACTCGTTCACGAAGTGCTGTCCGTCCGTCTGTCCGTATGATCGCTATATTTTTCGGCGCTATTGAAGATGGAGACTTGAAATTTTGAATATATACTTGTAGTTATCTGCTTCAGACAAAGTGTTAAGATTTTTGTGCCACGCCCACTGGGAGGCTGACAAATCGATAACATGTCGATAGACCTCAAACCGCAAATCGATTGCAGTTAAATATTTCCTACAATAGTATAAATTTGGTATGTAGATAGCTGGTGATCTCCCCCAAAAAATGCGGCCCTGATTTCTCCGCCGCGCCCACTAGAACGCCCCCCAGCGCCTCCGCCCTAAAAAATCCAAAATGCCTATATCTTCCACAGTTTTAGAGCTAGAGTCAACAAATTTTGAATATATATTATATTACTTCCGCCTCCGTAATCGCTAAAATCGATATATTTGCAAGCTCAAAACGGTAACACATATATAATTAATATAATTTTAAAGCTCGAGACAACAAACTTGGTGTGTCGATTCCTGGTGACCTTTTCAAAAGATTGAGCCCTCGATATCCCGGCCACACCCACTGGAACGCCTCCCAGAAAGCCCGCCTAAAAAAATCGGATATGGCTATATCTTCCAAAGCATTAAAGCTAGAGTCGCCAAATTTTGAAGGTAGATTAGTGGTCAGATCCTCTAAAAAAAAGGGTACAAAAATCTACCGCCCACGTCCATCCCCGCCCTCTCCCGCCACCCTAAGTGCGAAAGCCTATACCTCCCACAATTTTGGAGCTAGAGTCAGCAAATTTTAAACGTAGATGGCTGGTCACCCCTTTTAAAGCTCGGTAAGAAAATTTACCGGCCATGCCTACTCCCACCTACTCCCGCCCCTTAAATCAGGAAAGCTATACATCCGACAATTTTGGAGCTAGACGCACAAAATTTGGCAGAAAGTGTTTGTGTGACCTTCTCTTAATGTTGGCCACGTCTACCCCCGACCCTACGAAATATAACAATTTTATATTTTTTTCAAAATAACAATAATATATTCCGTGTACTGTGAACGATTATTACGCAGTCTGTTACGTCCGACTGCAACGTTCCTACTTGTTTATTTTAGGAAAATAATATGGGGCTCGTACATGGTAATGTATGTTTTGGTTTCGTTCATTTTTGAACACTGCAGCTGTTTCCTTCAAAATAAAATTGTTGTTGTTGCCATAAAATCCTTGAACATCAATAACAACTTGTTCTAGATCCATTTTTAGAGTTTGTTTTATTGCTAGCACTAAACAATGCGCTAAACTAGCCCAGTCAACGGTGAATACTCAACTAATCGATCATGCATAAGCAAACAAAATACAAACAATATTAGTGTTCCTAGAACTTGCATTCTTTAGCTCGATAGAAACTCTTACATCAATTGGCCCCGTTTTAACTGTCTCATTCTGATGAGAAAGATCAAGAACAATAATCGGCGCCTTTTCTTTAAATTCCGTAGGTGAAAGCAACGGTCGAGACTCTTTTATATAATAACTCTGCTGGAAATTTGTGTACATGTCATATAGGCTGGCGAAACGTTCTCGCCTAAAATTAACATTCATGTCATCGTACGGATACGATTATTTATTTTGGAAATATTCAATTTAAACTCATTAGCACCAATTTTCGAATAAAATATATCTTCCATACTTTTAGTCATGAGTAGTATAAGCTCATGTTTACAATTTAACAAGACTTTATTATAGTCTTCTCCAAATCCAAGTAAGAATTTAAGAGGGACAGAGAAATTAAAATATCCTCCGTTTGCTAGCTCTCTATCCCTTCCAACCAACCAGAATTACTCAGCATGTGGCTCTCGTTCTTATTTATTGAAATATAGTGTTTTATGGTAGTTGTTGTGCCAACAAAGCGCGTGCAGTCGATTTCAATTCCATTCAACTTATAACGAATTTCATCAAATAAATAACTCATAAAATTGTTTTTTAATTTACCATCGCTAGTAGACGTGTTGTTAGCCAAACAAATCGAGCCCTCAATATTAACAAAACTCTCGCACGGTAATACATAAATATCCTGATTTTGGATTGTAATTCGAACTTCATCGTTGTGCTTAAATGATTGAAGCTACGGCGAGTAACTGTGATATTTTTTATTTATCTCTCATCGGAATAGGGCTTCTCCCGAACATTCAACATATTACTCATTGCTTTCTGATTTTAAAACCCAATGACTTTAAAAATAACTTCTTTTCAACTGTGAGCGTCCCCCTTGATGATCTTGCTTCTTCTATGTTAGAACTCAAAGTGTTTGTAATGGGGTGATTACACGCATATTTATTATAAATAATCATTGTTGAACTGTAACGCTTTCTTCACGTAAATTAACTAAATTTCCATCTTGATCAACAATCCGTAATATTAATGTCTGTATCTCTCTCGTGTTCACCGGCAAGTAAATTAGGTTGATAGGCTTCTCACTCATTTTATAGCCTAGTGGTACTTTGAAAACAAATTCATGCAACGAATGACTCGATTCTTCATTTACATATGAACCCCTCACAATAATATATCAACAAGCTGATCTGAGGTGTGCACGGTATTTGGATGTTGCTCCTTTTTATGAAATCCAAATAATTGACCAATGGTGCGCTCTCTATTAAAATATACGGGGTGTGCCTTTGTTGAAATTACAACTTGAAGTGTGTTGTTGTTGCTCTCGATAAGCGGATCATTTAATTTATTAGGTTATACTTCCTTCATTTTCTCTAAAATTACGTCACTTATGTCATTTAACTCGTAGGACCCCACAGAAATGTCTAATACGTACTCTCCAATATCGAATAAATTATTGTCGTGATCCTCATTTGGAATCAAATTGTACATATGAAAATCGATAAGAGCACATTTATAGTCCATCTGTAGTACAATAGGACGAAAGTAGCTTGCCACCAGGGTTGAGCTGCACCCAGTTAACATGACTGATGTTGACATTTTGACACTTTAAAAGTAAGTGAAACATCAACGAACGAACTTGTCATTTTATTTCAAATTCGAATGAAGTCTGCAAATCCTCGTCTATAGCGCCAGCTTTCTATTGGGTCATCCTTACTAATCAAAAGAAAGCCATACCTTTCCTCCCAACAAAATTGACAAATTTTCTTAAATGACTCAAATGTTTAATGTTTAGCTCATCTTGTTTAAACATTATAATCAGGTTTGTATATGTTTGACATAAATAAAACGCATCAATGTTGATATGTCGCCCCATACAAAAGTACGCATGTATATTATTTTGTTTCTCACACACTACATCATCAAATATCATTATCGAGTTCTTTTTGGCCTTCTCTGGAGCTATTACACTTTCGTTTTTAGAATATGTAAAATACCCCAAACCTTTAATTGGAGTCACGAGATTTTTTAAATAATCGTATTTAAGTTGAAATAACGATTTTGAATACAAGTAAATATTCACGAATTTTAGTCCATTTGGACTCTCAATCAAACTAATCATGACATTTGTTTTCCCACAATTAGAAGGCCCAACAATTAGGGGTCCAATTAAGTTGGGTAATAAGCTACTGTGTTTGATAGTTTGTTGTTCGTTATTTTTTATGTCGAAATTTCTCACTTCTATATCTTTTTCTGTTTTATTATACGCATATTAGACAGCTCTTTGAAGAATAATGACCTATTAAAATGGTTATGCCATTTTATAAACCAATTAGTAATAAAATTAACGTCTACCGCGGAGGAGGTATTATAAATAAAATAATCAACTCCCTGCCAGTCGAACTACACATACCAGGCTATCAGTTTTGTGGCCCAGGTACGAAACTCCAGTCACGTTTAGAGTGCGGCGAAAAGGGAATAAATCCCCTGCAGAGCGCACGACATAGCATACTCAAACCACAAAGACTTAAAAAAACGTCATATAGCAGTTACAGTTGTAGCGGAAAGAGCGTGGGAGCGAGTTAAAGCATCTGACAGCAGTGTTGGAGAAAAAGGAGCAGCTATTTTCTATGGGGTTCAATCAGAGGAAAAATAACTCAAAACCAAAACCATGTGAAAAGAAGAAGAAATTTATGCATCCAGTTAGAGCGGCTTCGAGGGTGTTAAAATCCGAATAGCAAATAGCACTCGGTAATCCAAATAGCTAAAAAAGTCATAAACAAGTCAATCGGACAGCAGAAAAAAGATGTGGTAATTCCACGGATAATAGGTGTTCCCAAAGTGGGTGGTTTCTTGCCGCTTGTACCGATTTTAACAGCACTTGGAGCGTTAGGAGGACTTGCATCCGGTGGCTCAGCAGTTGTTAAAGCCATTAACAGTGCTAAAAACGCAAGAAATCAACTAGAAGAGAATAAGCGACATAACAGAAAAATAGAAGCAATTGCTTTAGGCAACGGTCTGTATCTCAAGCCATACCAAAAGGGATACGATATATCAACTCCTCAAAAAAACTAGTAGCCGAGCTACCCAATAAGCCACTTTCAAACATTGACATTATGAATTTTGCGCGCAAGCATATTCCTAATTTCAGAGGCGTATATATGAGAGACTCACTTCCAAAACGTGTTCGTAAAAGGGAGTGTGGCATCATTAACTTAGATTCGACAACAGGAGGTGGAACTCACTGGGTAGCTTATTATAAAACGGAGAAAGAAAGTCGATACTATGATAGTTTTGGGAATTTGCCACCACCTTTAGAGCTCATCAGCTCATCATCATATTTAGGAGAGGAGGTATATAACTGTTAATACGTTTTATATTTTGTTAGTCTGAAAAGATTAATAGTGTGCGATACACATTATTCGATCAAAACCACTCAGAAACAGCACAAAAAACACACAGAAACAACGCAAAAACCACTAAACCACTCAGAAACAACAAAAAACCATTAAACCACTCAGAAACAGCAAAGTAACCACTCAGAAACAAAAAAAAAACACTAAACCCGTCAAAAACAACAACTCAGAAACAACAAAAAAAACCACTAAACTGCTCAGAAACAGCAAAAAACCGAGTGGTTTCGTGTATAAGAAAATTCAGAAAAATCTTTTAAAGGAATTGACAAAGACGAGAAACGAATTAAAACGAAAGTTTCAGAGCATAAAATTAGGGAGAGCAAAAAATGAGTATCAATTAGAAGAAACATTTAAACCAATTACACAGCCTCTTGAAAAACTGATTAATGGCAATATACTATCTAATCAGCCTATGAACATTAAGAATGAAGAAAAAATCATATAAAAAGAGAACTAAAAGCAGATCAAGGCTATGGTGATACATCAAATGTTGCATATGACGAGGAAACCACGGTCGATCAGTTCTATTCTCAACCTTTTGTGTCAAGTGAAAGCAAATACCAGTCCACTGTAAAAAGCAATGAGAGTTATAATTTCAACTTGAGTGAGTTGGAGCGAAAGGGTGAGCTTGATAAAGCATTTGGTCCCTATTGGAAAAGCGGAGAAATGCTATTGGGAAGAAATAAAATAAATAAAAATGAAAATGAAATAATATTAGAAACCGGTGAAAGATGGAATCTGACGCCAGGGCTGTATTCTCTAATCTACCCAAAAAACCCTCGAAGGTCTCAAGGGCAATCGTTCTAAAAAAATATCTCACGGTCATAAAAAAACTATTTCCGAAAGTAAGTACTCCTATCGCAATGTCTACGCCGAGCCGCCATACAAAATCTTTTCATGAAGGGGGAAGCCTAATGACACTTAATGCAAACAAGCCTAATTATGTATACTGGGATGATCCTAATGAGATCGTTAATAGACTGCGACTTCTAGTTGCATCACAATCAGCCGGTCATAGTAATCATAACAACGAAATAGTTTCAATAATTGAAGAGCTGCGAGAAGCAAAAATAATTTTCTAAATAAAAACAGGACGTTCTAACATTAAATCAACAATATTAAAATGCCGCTTGACAAGTTCGGTCACTTCTCCTCCAGCCACACTTCAGACAGAAAATGAAAACATAATTTTCTCAAACAAACGCCTTAAAAATGTGGGGGACCCCCTAGAAGACAATGACGCGTGCACTGAAATATTTGTAGAATATAAAATAGAGAAGACGATGAGAAAAAGAAGATTAACTCTTCATTGAACAAATTACATCAAATGAGAATCTAATGAGTGAGATAGCATCGGCCTGTCACAATAAATTAAATGAAAATAAAAGTGAAACGCGAGACGTGGAAAGAATACTTAAAGAATCCGTTATCTCGCAAATTACATCATTAAGGCACATAATTACCAGTGAAAATCAAAAGATTATATCTAGAATGGATGCATTTAAAGCCAATATATTTTCATTTATCACAAACGCCACCGACTTCAAACAACGCACCGGTTAGGGGCGAGTTATTTCCATCTCCCGACACTTCGATATAAATAACACTGCTACACGTGAATTAGAAGTTAAATGCTTAATATCCGTTGACAAGTTTGGTCACTTCTCTAATGGGCGCAACAAAGAGAAATATGAAATGAGCAAAATATTGATGGACAAAACAGACGAATTAAAAACATCAGTAACCCAATGGAAGAAAAAGACGCGGTTAACAAAAATTTTCTATAGTCGAAAATCAACCAAACGACGCAATATATGCACACACTTAAATCTACAGAAAATAAAAAAAATAAAAAAATAAAAAGTAAAAATCAGTCTAGAAAAACTCATTGATAGTACAACAAGTGAAGGTGACATTAAGAAGAGGAAATAAATTAAAGGGAATTGATAAGAAACATAACTAAAAGAGAATTAATTAATGAGTTACATGCGCCAGCCCGTAAAAACTTTAAACGTCGACGTGTTATTTTAAAATGAATTGATGACCTTTGGCAAGCAGACTTGGTGGAAATGGGAAAGTACTCTTTATCAAATAAAGGGTACAAATTTCTCCTAGCTGGTATCGACGCATTCTATAATTATGCATGGGGTGTCGCATTGCAAACAAAATCCGCTAAAGAAGTTGCTACCGCTTTATTGAGCATTTTCAAAATTGGACGAATTCCCAAGAATTTAGAAACCGATGATGGGAAAGAGTTCTTTTATGTGAAAAAATAGTAAAAATCACTATTCTACCTTCAGCGGGTTAAAGGCGTCTATTGTTGGACGTTTTAATGGAACTCTGAAGGAAATGATGTGGCGTGAGTTTAGCTTCAAAGGAACTTTTCATTGGATTGAAATGTATAATAAATTAATTGATGAGTATAATCGGAAACACTATAGATCTATTAAAATGGCACCAATAAAAGTGAGCTCATTAAATTAAGATAAACTGCTAAATACCGTTTACAATCAAATTAAAATTTTTAATGGGGAAAAATCACGTGTGAGTGCCTACGTTCGTATAGGCAAGCTCGACCATACATTTGAACAGGGATATACCCCAAATTGCACAACTGAAATATTTAAAATGAAACGAGTACAACTGACGCACCCCACTACATATTTATTAGAAGACTATCAGGGTGCGCCGGTTCAAGGCGGTTTCTATAAAGAAGAGCTAAGGAAAACGCGTTACCCGAATACATATCTAGTTGAAAAGGTAATAAAACGGAAAGACGACAGTTTTTGTTAAGTGGTTGGGGTTTCCTAATGAACACAACTCCTGGATAAACAAGAATGAGGTGCTGTGAATAAAATCAAACAACCCCGACAAGGTCATAAAAACACCATCGACGAAGTCGTAAAAATATCACACAAAGGCACGTGCACAGGCACGCGCACGCGCCATCGCACATGCAAACCGATCATTGTTTTAATGCACCACATTACACCTATTATTGTTAATGATGATATAATATAACACCGCTCATTAAAAATTTAATAAAATGTATGCATTTTTTTTTTGCATGCATAAAAAGACGCGGTTAACAAAAATTTTCTATAGTCGAAAACCTTCGAAACGACGCAAGACATGCACACACTTATAACTATAGAAAATAAAAAAACTAACAATCAGTCTAGAAAGACTCACTGATAGCACAAAAAGTGAATGTGATATTAAGAACAGGAAATATATTAAAGGGAATTGACAAGAAACATGATTAAAAGATAATTAATTAATGAGTTACATGCGCCAGCCCGTAAAAACTTTAAACGTCGACGTGTTGGTTTAAAAGGAATCGATGACCTTTGGCAAGCAGACTTGGTGGAAATGGGAAAGTATTCTTAGCAGTAGGGAATTGTATGTTCTGTGACAGAAAGTAGCTATCAATTTTATTACCTTGGGTGAATAATAAATGATTTATGACCCTACGTGACCCTTGATGTGCAGGTATGTGACCCTAATTAATATGTAGGTTCCTGACCCTTTTTGTGGTGGGAGTGAGGGGAGTGATCATTTAATGGCGCTACGTGATTCTTTATGCGGGGGTGTGGGTGAGGGAACCGATCGTTTTATGGGCGAAAGGGACCCTTTTTGAGGGAGAGGCGTTGAGGGGAACGATCGTTTTATGGATCTAAGTGTGGAGGGGGGAGTTGAGGAAAGTGGTCGTTAAACTTTGTTGCTTGTCCCTTTTCAGAAGGGACCCAGATTTGAGGGGTTGGGGCTTATGAGAACAAGTGCACACAAGTACACGCATCGACTTGTTCGAGTCCGTGGGACTCGATCGGGGGGACCGATCGTTTTATTGCTTATCGCTTTTGTTGAGAGGGTGTTGATAGTGGAAAGTTTCATTTTACTGCTTGTCCCTTTTCAGAAGTAGCGTGGGTGCCCGATCATTAAAATTCGGATTAGAGGTGTGAGGGCTTAGGAGAATAAGTGCACGCATCGACTTGTTCGACTACTTTTCTAGGGGTAGGATAAGGGACGATCATTAAAATTCGGATTTGGTAAGGAACCGATCATTAAAAATCCGATTTGAGGTGTGAGGGCTAATGAGATCACGTGCGCACAAGTGCACGCATCGGCTTGTTCGGCTACTTTTTCGGGGGTGGGATAAGGGTCCGATCAGGCACGTGCGCGGATTTACAAATATTTAATTTACTCTCCCTTTTCTGAAGAGTGTTAACAGCCCATTTTTCTTTACGGTGTGGGAACCCAAGAGCGATGCACAAAGGTTCGATCGTAAAATTCACGCCTATAGACACCTACTGACAAGGCCGGGTGTGTGTATGGAAAGGGTCAAGTCGTAATCATGTATGCAGGTAATGTATGGGCTTCTGGATTTGTTTTCTCATAATTATTATAGTTTTATGGCTTCTGGTTTACGTGACAATTTTTAATAACAGGCTCAGTGTTTGTTTTGGTTGTTTTATGACTTTGAATTGTAGGATCGTGCCCTATGCCCTACGCCCTATGTCCTATTCCTATCCCAACCTGTTTGAGCCTATGTTCGCAAGTAAATATAGAAATAATAGAGACAGCAGGTTTTATTTTACAAGTTTTTTTTTATCATTTTATTTCGTGTTTTTTTCATGCTTACAATTTGTTTAAATTTTCTAGCTTAGGATTAAGTAGTTTTATTAATAATTCTATTTGTTAATTTAGTGTACTGTGATATATGACGTTCTAGTTTTTCTTTACGTATAATATAAAAGTGGCAGGCGCAGGTGTCACAACCAGTTGTTGTCTCGCTTGATGACCAGGGACATATCGTTAAATGTTCTCCGTATTGCGATGTTGTACTTTTACATTTCTCGTTTTCCTCATCCTTCATACTCTATTAGAAAATTGTCCATTTTCTTTATAATTGAGGTGATGCCAAATGTAGAAATTATTCCCATTGCTGTACTGTATTTCTTCAAAGCAAATTTATGACTGAAGAAGGGTTTGGTACTGAGGCCTACTTATATGTCAGACATCTTTTTAGAAATTTCAAAGCATAAACGTGTCAAGTCTATTTCTTCATCGTTTATATAAGTTACATTTAAATCGGATAACCGTATAACACACTGTCGTGTCTGTGCGCATTTTGGAATAATATGATTATAGTATATGCTTGTAATTTAATTTTTCAACAGCATAAGAATGTTATGACCAATCGTATAAACGATCTCCATAGTTCGCCGTCGAACTCAATTTTATTACCATACTGATTTAAAATTAAAATGCATTGCTTGTCTGTTTTTCTATACCTAATATTACACTTTACTGTGTCAATTAGGGGATGATCAATTAATGTGTCGGGCATTAAGAACTCAAACTATTCCAGTCTTAACTGTATATATTCCTTGTATGTTAACAATTGAATCCATTCCTTTTTTCTCTAATCCAACAAAGTTGCTTTTATATTGCTGCAGCCAGATCATGGGTGTGAAACACCTTGTAGTCGAAAACCCACACTTTACTTTTAGCTGAAGATCTGCATAATATTCAAATCCGTTAATTAATTCATGGTCTTGGGGCTTTCTACACTTTCTCGCTTGTTTCCACTGCTGCGTGACCATTTTCGTTAACAACTGGATCAAATTAACTTTGAAATAGTGTACCCTCGCCTTTTAAGGCAGCGACTCTCAATCAGTCTTATTAGTTTGCTACAAAAAGTGGGGGCACGATGTTGAATGTGGACAGGGACTCCTGCATTTTGCTATACTTTCAATATGTATTTAGAAACGATAATCAGGTTTTTGTCAAGGAGCTGGCATTCATGAAGGGCGGTTCGGTCATACCAAATTTATTTCACTTCAAACCACCCTACAAAATGAAGTATTGTATCTATTTCAAAAGACAAATTGCATAGCCAAAGAATATGTATATGGCTTGGCGTGGTCTGATGGCGATATTTCATATCTAAGCCTGGATGATATTTTATCGCCATTAAACAGTTTCGCTACAGTCATTGTAAGGGGTGAAGCCAAGAAACAATCTTTAAGCAAATATTTGACTACAAACATAATTGATTTGGACATTGAAGAAAGTTTAATACACTTCCCCAGCTATTTTGCAAATTGTAGAATACACAAAAAATGCTCAAACCAATACGCGCTTAATAATTTATTTAAAATTTTCGTAATTCTGGAACGTTCAAATTTAAAAAAACATGACAAAAAATGCATACATTTTATAAAATTTTTCATGAGCGGTGTTATTTTATTTCATCATTTACAATAATAGGTGTAATGTGGTGCATTAAAACAATGATCGGTTTGCATGTGCGAGGGCGCGTGCGCGTGCCTGTGCACGTGCCTTTGTGTGATATTTTTACGACTTCGTCGGTGGTGTTTTTATGACCTTGTCGGGGTTGTTTGATTTTATTCACAGCACCTCATTCTTGTTTATCCAGGGGTTGTGTTCATTAGGAAACCCCAACCACTTAAAAAAACTGTCGTCTTTCCGTTTTATTACCTTTTCAACTAGATATGTATTCGGGTAACGCGTTTTCCTTAGCTCTTCTTTATAGAAACCGCCTTGAACCGGCGCACCCTGATAGTCTTCTAATAAATATGTAGTGGGGTGCGTCAGTTGTACTCGTTTAATTTTAAATATTTCAGTTGTGCAATTTGGGGTATATCCCTGTTCAAATGTATGGTCGAGCTTGCCTATACGAACGTAGGCACTCACACGTGATTTTTCCCCATTAAAAATTTTAATTTGATTGTAAACGGTATTTAGCAGTTTATCTTAATTTAATGAGCTCACTTTTATTGGTGCCATTTTAATAGATCTATAGTGTTTCCGATTATACTCATCAATTAATTTATTATACATTTCAATCCAATGAAAAGTTCCTTTGAAGCTAAACTCACGCCACATCATTTCCTTCAGAGTTCCATTAAAACGTCCAACAATAGACGCCTTTAACCCGCTGAAGGTAGAATAGTGATTTTTACTATTTTTTCACATAAAAGAACTCTTTCCCATCATCGGTTTCTAAATTCTTGGGAATTCGTCCAATTTTGAAAATGCTCAATAAAGCGGTAGCAACTTCTTTAGCGGATTTTGTTTGCAATGCGACACCCCATGCATAATTATAGAATGCGTCGATAACAGCTAGGAGAAATTTGAACCCTTTATTTGATAAAGAGTACTTCCCATTTCCACCAAGTCTGCTTGCCAAAGGTCATCAATTCATTTTAAAATAACACGTCGACGTTTAAAGTTTTTACGGGCTGGCGCATGTAACTCATTAATTAATTATCTTTTAGTCATGTTTCTTGTCAATTCCCTTTAATATATTTCCTGTTCTTAATATCACATTCACTTTTTGTGCAATCAGTGATTCTTTCTAGACTGATTGTTAGTTTTTTTATTTTCTATAGTTATAAGTGTGTGCATGTCTTGCGTTGTTTCGATGATTTTCGACTATAGAAAATTTTGGTTAACCGCGTCTTTTTCTTCCATTGGGTTACTGATGTTTTTAATTTGTCTGTTTTGTCCATCAATATTTTGCTCATTTCATATTTCTCTAGTTTCCCCCATTAGAGAAGTGACCAAACTTGTCAACGCACATTAAGCATTTAACTTCTAATTCACGTGTAGCAGTGTTATTTATATCGAAGTGTCGGGAGATGGAAATAACTCGCCCCTAACCGGTGCGTTCTTTGAAGTCGGTGGCGTTTGTGAAAAATTAAAATATATTGGCTTTAAATGCATCCATTCTAGATATAATCTTTTGATTTTCACTGTTAATTATGTGCCTTAATGATGTAATTTCCGAGCTAACGTATTATTTACAGTCTATTAACGATTTCATTAGGATCATCCCAGTATACATAATTTGGCTTGTTTGCATTAAAACCCTTGAGGCCTTCGTTAGGCGGGTGTTGCCTTTTATGAGAATTTGTTTTTGTTAAAATTTCCTGATATGCTACCAAATCCGCTTCAGCGTAACCTTATGGAATTTTTATGTTGATTAGAGAATACAGCGCTGGCGTCAGATTCCACCTTTCACCGGTTTCTAATATTATTTCATTATACTCGTTCACGAAGGGAAACTAGTATATTGGTTTTGTGCAATGTCCGTCATGCTGTCCGTCCGTCTGTTCGTATGAACGCAATATTTTTCGACGCTATTGAGGATAGAGACTTGAAACTTGGCATATACACTTGTAGTTATCTGCTTCAGACAAAGTGTTAAGATTTTTGTGCCACGCCCACTGGGAGGCTGGCAAATCGATAACATATCGAAACACCTCAAATCGCAAATCGATTAAAGTTGAATATTTCCCACAATATTAAAGTTAGAGTCACCAAATTTGGTATGTAGATAGCTGGTGATCTCCTCCAAAAAATGCGGCCCTGATTTCCCGGCCACGCCCACTAGGACGCCCCCCAACGCCCCGCCCTAAAAAATCGGAAATATCTATATCTCCCACAGTTTTAGAGCTACAGTCACCATCTTTTGAATATATATTATTGGTAAGGTCCCCCAAACATCACAGAAAATTTTCCGGCCACGCCCCCTTCCGCCTCCGTAATCGCTAAAATATATATATTTACACGCTCAAATCGATAAATTGTGTATAATTAACACAAGTTTAAAGCTAAAAAAACCAAACTTGGTATGTAGATTTCTGGTGACCTCCTCAAAAGATTAAGACCCCGATATCCCGGCCACGCCCACTGGAACGCCTTCCAGAAAGCCCGCCTTAAAAAATCGGATATGGCTATATCTTCCAAAGTATTAGAGCTAGACTCACCAAATTTTGAAATTTTACCGCCCACGTCCACCCCCGCCCTCTCCCGCCCTCGCAAACTGCGAAAGCTACATCTCCCACAATTTTGGAGCTACAGTCAAATTTGGCAGGCAGTGTTTGGGTGACCTTCTCTTAAGATCGAGCCGAAAACTATTGGCCACTCACACCCGCCCGTATGAAATATAAATACTGTGAACGAGTATTACGCAGTCGGTTACGTCGGACTGCAACGTTCTTACTTGTTTTTGTACTGTTTCTGAGTGGTTTTGATCGAATAATGTGTATCGCACACTATTGTCCTTTTCAGACTAACAAAATATAAAACGTATTAACAGTTATGTACCCTCGAAGCATTAAAATTCCAAGTAAATAATTCAAATTTAAAAATCTTTATTAAATAGCCATTTAAAAACAGATTAAAAGAATTTTTATGAAATGGCTCTTTTTGAGGAATTCATTAATAGAAACCTTAAACACAAGTGTCCACAATTAAAAGTGTCAAAGCGTTGTTCTTGTGTATAATTATATTTAATGTCCTCTCCTAAATATCTGATGAGCTCTAAAGGTGGTGGCAAATTCCCAAAACTACCATAGTATCGACTTTCTTTCTCCGTTTTATAATAAGCTACCCAGTGAGTTCCACCTCCTGTTGACGAATCTAAGTTAATGATGCCACACTCCCTTTTACGAGCACGTTTTGGAAGTGAGTCTCTCATATATACGCCTCTGAAATTAGGAATATGCTTGCGCGCAAAATTCATAATGTCAATGTTTGAAAGTGGCTTATTGGGTAGCTCGGCTACTAGTTTTTTTGAGGAGTTGATATACCGTATCCCTTTTGGTATGGCTTGAGATACAGACCGTTGCCTAAAGCAATCGCTTCTATTTTTCTGTTATGTCGCTTATTCTCTTCTAGTTGTTTTCTTGCGTTTTTAGCACTGTTAATGGTTTTAACAATTGCTGAGCCACCGGATGAAAGTCCGCCTAACGCTCCAAGTGCTGTTAAAATCGGTACAAGCGGCAAGAAACCACCCACTTTGGGAACACCTATTATCCGTGGAATTACCACATCTTTTTTCTGCTGTCCGATTGACTTGTTTATGACTTTTTTAGCTGTTGGGATTGGCGAGTGCTATTTGCTATTTTGATTTTAATACACTCGAAGCCGCTCTAACTGCATGCATAAATTTCTTCTTCTTTTCACATGGTTTTTGTTGTGAGTTCTTTTGTCTCTTTGATTGAGCATACCAATACCAATACCCATACCAAATTTTTTTTTTGGCTTCATTGCGTTAGTTACGAAATATGCTGCGGCTTTTTCTCCAACACTGCTGTCAGATGCTTTAACTCGCTTTTTCCGCTAAAACTGTATCGGCTATGTGACGTTTTTTTAAGTCTTTGTGGTTTGAGTATGCTATGTCGTGCTCTCTGCAGCGTCTAAGGCGTCTAAGGGATTTATTCCGTTTTCGCCGCTCTCTAAACGTGACTGGAGTTTCGTACCTGGGCCACAACCCGGGTAGCCTGGTATGTGTAGTTCGACTGGCAGGGAGTTGATTATTTTATTTATGATACCTCCTCCGCGGTAGACGTTAATTTTATTACTAATTGGTTTATAAAAGTGCATTACTATTTTGATAGGTCATTATTATTCAAAGAGCTGTTAATGAGTGACGTACTTTTGAGAAAACCCATATCTAATATGCGCATAATAAAACAGAAAACAGATATAGAAGTGAGAAATTTCGAAATAAAAAATAACGAATAACAAACGATCAAACACAGTAGCTTTTCTATTAGAGCCCTAATTGTGGGGCCTTCTAATTATGGGAAAACAAATGTCATGATTAGTTTGATTGAGTGTGCTAATGGACTAAAATTCGAGAATATTTACTTGTATACAAAATCGTTATTTCCACCTAAATACGAATATTTAAAAAGCTCGTAAGTCCAAAAAAGGGTATGTGGTTTTTTGCATATTTTGAAAACGAAAGTGTAATAGCTCCATAGAAGGCTAAAAATAACTCGATAATGATATTTGATGATGTAGTGTTTGAGAAACAAAATAATATACGTGCGTACTTTTGTAGGGGGCGATATCGCAACATTGATGCGTTTTATTTATGTCAAACATATACACGCGTTCCGAAGCATCTTGTTCGTGATAATGCAAACCGGATTATAATGAAACATTTGATTCATTTAAGAAAATTAGTCAATTTTGTTGGAAAGAAAGGTATGGCTTTCTTTTGATTAGTAAAATTGACCCAATAGAAAGCGGGCGCTATAGACGAGGGTTTGCAGACTTCATTCGAATTTGAAATAAAATCCTTATTCAGAGGAGCTGACCACTAATCTACCTTCAAAAATTGGTGACTCTAGTTCTAATGCTTTGGAAGATATAGCCATTTCCGATTTTTTAAGGTGGCGTGTCTGGGAGGCGTTCTAGTGAGCGTGGCCGAGATATCAA
The DNA here is from genome assembly GCA_035047465.1 of Drosophila sordidula. NCBI lineage: Eukaryota > Metazoa > Arthropoda > Insecta > Diptera > Drosophilidae > Drosophila > Drosophila sordidula. The sequence continues at coordinate 40,188 of JAWNPQ010000196.1, read as the reverse complement.
TCTTTTGAGGAGGTCACCAGCAATCTACATACCAAGTTTGGTGTCTCTAGCTTCAAAATTGTGGTAATTATACACATGTTACCGTTTTGAGCTTCTAAATATATCGATTTTAGCGATTACGGAGGCGGAAGTGGGCGTGGCCAGAAAATTGTTTCTGTGAAGTTTGCGGGACCTTACCAGTAATATATATTCAAAATTTGGTGACTCTTGCTCTAAAACTGTGGGAGATATAGCCATTTCCGATATTTAGGACGGGGGCGCTGAGGGGCGTTTTAGTGGGCGTGGCCGGGAAATCAGGGATTTTTTTGGAGGAGAACACCAGCTATCTACATGCCAAATTTGGTGACTCTAACTTTAATATTGTGGGAAATATTCAACTTTAATCGGTTTGCGATTTGAGGTGTTTCGACATGTTATCGATTTGCCAGCCTTCCAGTGGGCGTGGCACAAAAATCTTAACACTTTGTCTGAAGCAGATAACTACAAGTGTATATGAATTATATGAGTAATTCTGGTTGGTTCAATGGAAGGGATAGACAGCTAGCAAACGGTGGATATTTTAATTTCTCTGTTCCTCTTAAATTCTTACTTGGATTTGGAGAAGACTATAATAAAGTCTTGTTAAATTGTAAGCATGAACTTATACTACTCATGACTAAAAGTATGGACGATGTATTTCATTCGAAAATTGGTGCTAATGAGTTTAATTTGAATATTTCCAACATAACCTGGAAAATACCACATGTCACACTTAGCGATGAAAAGAAATTGAGTATGTTTAGTTTGACTAAGAACGGCGGTTCACTACCAATAGCATTTCGTAGCTGGGACTGTTATCTTAATCCCGCACTGGCAGAGGGCTCCCACCATATATGGAATGTGAAGCTTGCTGCCAATCGAGAGCGTCCTCGTTTTGCGGTAATAGCCTTTACACAAAATGGTGCACTAATTCAAAATGAATTAAGAAACCTAAAAGTGTACTTGAATTCTGAATCGTATCCGTACGATGATATGAATGTTAGTTTTAGGCGAGTACGTTTCGCCAGCCTATATGACGTGTACACAAATTTCCTGCAGAGTTATTATATGAAAGAGTCTCGACCGTTGCTTTTACCTACGGAATTTAAAGAAAAGGCACCGATTATTGTTATTGATCTTTCTCATCAGAATGATTAAAACGGGGCCAATTGATGTAAGACTTTCTATCGAGCTGGAGAATGGAAGTTCTAGGAACACTAACACCGTGCTAACTTTATTGAAGTCAGGAATACCTACAAGTGACAATGTTGAAGAGTATGGCTACCAGCAATTACTTGAGTTGAATAACAACTTTTTCTCCGACTGCGGCTCACATCTAAATAAAGGAGTATGTGCTCTGAAAAATGCTCGATTTGTGATGGACATTTTTGAAAATGTTAATGATCTTCGTTTTAATGCATCACATTATACCTATTATTGTTAATGATAAAATAAAATAATGATGAAATAAATAAGTAAAATTTTGCAAAATATATGAATTTTTATTTTTCACGTATTTCGAAATTTAATCATTCCATAATTACGAAAAATTTAAATAAATTGTTAAGCGCGCATTGGTTTGAGGATTTTTTGTGTATTCTACAATTTGTAAAATAGCTGGGGAAGTGTATTAAGTCAAATATTTGCTTAAAGATTGTTTCTTGGCTTCACTCCTTACGATAACTGTAGCGAAACTGTTTAATGGCGTTAAAATATCATCCAGGCCTCGATATGAAATATCACCATTAGACCACTCCAAGCCATCTACATATTCTTTGGTTATGCAATTTGTCTTTTGAGATACATCGTATAGTTGCTTCATATTGTAGGGTGGTTTGAAGTGAACAAAAAATTGGTATGACCGAACCACCCTGCATGAATGCCAGCTCCTTGACAAAAACCTGATTATCGTTTCTAAATACATATTGAAAGTCAAGCAAAATGCGGAGTTCCTCTCCACCTTCTACATCGTGCCTCCACTTTTTGTAGCATACTAATAAGACTGATTGAGAGTCGCTGCCTTAAAAGGCGAGCGTACGCTATATGAAAGTTAGTTTGATCCAGTTGTCAGTCAAAGTGGTCACGCAGCAGTTGGAACAAGCGAGAAAGTGTGGAAAGCCACAAGACCATGAATTAATTTATGGATCTGAATATTATGCAGATCTTCAGCTAAAAGTTAAGTGTGGGTTTTCGACTACAAGGTGTTTCACACCCATGATCTGACTGCAACAATATAAACGCAACTTTGTTGGATTAGAGAAGGAGGAATGGATTCAATTGTTAACATACAAGGAATATATACAGTTAAGGCTGGAACAGTTTGAGTTCTTAATGCCCGACACATTAGTTGATCACCCCCTAATTGACACTGTAAAGTGTCATTTTAGGTATAGAAAAACAGACAAGCCATGCATTTTATTTTAAAATCATTATGATTATAAAATTTAGTTTGACGGCGAACTATGGAGATCTTTTATACGATTGGGCATATTTTTAACGACATTCTTATGATGGAACACCCTTTTGAAAAATCAAATTACAAGCATTTATTATAATCATATTATTCCTAAATGCGCACAGACACGACAGTGTGATATACGGTTATCCGATTTAAATGTTAATTATAGAAACGACGAAGAAATAGTCTTGACACGTTTATGCTTTGAAATTTCTAAAAAGATGAGCAGAGAAATACAAAGGGACTCGGACAACTATAAAGAATTATTTTTAAAAAAAGAGTCTGACGTATAAGTAGACCTTCCAAACCCTTCTTCCGTCATAAATTTGCTTTGAAGAAATACAGTACTAAGTACTTGTAAAATAAAAACCTGTTGTCTCTATTATTGCCTGTAATTGTGAGCTATTAAACATAGGCTCAAACAGGTTAAGAAGAGCGTAGGGTATAGGGCACGATCCTGTTCACCCACAATACAAAGTCATAAAACAACCAAAACAAGCACTGAGCCTGTTATTAAAAATTGGCACGTAAACCCGAAGCCATAAAACTATAATTACTATGAGAAAACAAATCCAGAAGCCCATCCACATATTACCTGCATACATGATTACTACTTGAGCCTTTCCATACACACCGTAAAGAAAAATGGGCTTTTAACACTCTTCAGAAAAGGGAGAGTAAATAAAATATTTTTAAGTCTGCGCACGTGCCTGATAGGACCCTTATCCCACCCCCGAAAAAGTAGCCGAACAAGCCGATGCGTCCACGTGTGCGCACGTTAGCCCTCACACCTCAAATCGGAATTTTAATGATCGGCTCCTTACCAAATCCGAATTTTAACGATCGTCCCTTATCCTACCCCTGGAAAAGTAGCCGAACAAGCTGATGCGTGCACTTGTGCGCACGTGATCTCATTAGCCCTCACACCTCAAATCGGAATTTTAATGATCAGTCCTTTACCAAATCCGAATTTTAATGATCGTCCCTTATCCTAGCCCTGGAAAAGTAGTCGAACAAGTCGATGCGTGCACTTGTGTGCACTTGTTCTCATAAGCCCCCCTCCATAAAAGGGACAAGCAATAAAACGATCGGTCCCCTCACCCACACCGCCGCAAAAAGTACTCGAATAAGTCGATGTGTGTACTTGTGTGCACTTGTTCTCATAAGCCCTCACCCCTCAAAACTGGGTCCCGTCTGAAAAGGGACAAGCAATACAATTTAACGGCCACTTTCCTCAACTCCCCCCTCCACAAAAGGTCACATAGGCCCATAAATCGATCGGTTCCCTCACCCCCACCCCCGCAAAAAGACTTACGTAGCGCCATTAAATGATCGCTCCCTTTACTCCCACCACAAAAAGGAACCTACATATTAATTAGGGTCACGTACCTGAACATCGAGGGTCACATAGGGTCATAAATCATTAATTATTCACCCAGAGTAATAAAAGTGACAGCTACTTCCTGTCACAGAACATACAATTCCCTACTACTGTCATTGAAGTCGACCAGTTGGGTCATCCCTCAATCCAGCTTCGCTGCCAGATTTGCCAAAGATGACCCATCGCAGCCCAGTCCGCTACAACTGGACCATTCCAGCCAATTGATCGCGGGTTCTTTGGCAAACTTAAGTGAACATTATCTAGTTCAATTAGGACTTCTAGTGTTGCGTCTATATAATCTTCTACGGGAATGGATTTAAGATAGCGATAATTGAGTTTCAAAGTAGACATGTTTACTCTCTGTCTCGGCAACTATAGGTTTATTATTGTACTAGCATTCAAATCGTAAGCCTTATCATAACCTTGGCCTGAAATGCCAACAGTAAATCGGGTTGTTGGCTCGGTTACCTTTTTATTCCCAAACCACTGCAGAGTTATGCTGTCTCTGGACCCTTTCACCCACAATGCTTTAGCTAAACGCTCACTCATTAGTGAAACCGCGGAGCCTTTATTCATAAATTTAAACGGAATTCGACGACTCTTCCGTTCGCATGCAGCTTTACTGGCAAGACCTTAAACATCACCTTATATTTCTTTGCCTGAGATATCGTTCCATTAAATATGCCGCTTTGTGTGTTTGGTGGTTTTATCTCCGTTATATCTAACAGCTTGTGCATCCGTTTTAGGCTGCCTTCCGTGTTACAGTCTTGGCGAATCTTACAGTCGCGACTGGTATGGCCGTACCTTAGACAGTTAAAACAAAGTTGATTATTTATAACAATCTTCCACCTTGCTTCGCACTCTAGTTGGTTAAAGATGTCGCATTTTTGTACTCGTTCACGAAGTGAACCTAGTATATTGGTTTTCTCCAATGTCTGTGCGAATGTCCGGATGAGGGCAATATTTTTCAGCGCTATTGAAGATGGAGACTTGATATTTTGGATATATTCTTGTAGTTATCTGCTTCAGACATAGTGTTCAGATTTTTGTGCCACGCCCACTGGGAGGGTGGCAAATCGATAACATGTCGATACATTGAATATTTCCCACAATATATAAGTTAGTGTCACCAAACTTGGTGTGTAGATTGCTGGTGACCTCAAAAGATTGAGACCTTGATATCCAGCCACGCCCACTAGAACGCCCCGCAGAGAGTCACCAAATTTTAAAGGTACTAAGTGGCACTAATCGACAAAAAAGTGGTTGCCAAAATGTTCGAGCTTGTGGCACATAGCTCTTGCTCTCATTTTATACGACCGGAGAGAGTAAGATTGCTGAGAACGCAAGCTAAATGCCTAGAGAGCGAAATAGTGCTAAGCTCTTTGGTCTCAGTGCATAGCAGGATGATCTCGTAGAAACCCGTATAGTGTGTCTCGCTCACACTAAAAAGTGCTTGGAGACTCGTGGCACCCCCTGCATGTATTTGTTTGCATGTGCAAATTACAGAAACGCCTGCGTACGCCGGCACGTCTTCGTGTTGTCGTCTTAGCTGGGGGATGCAGTATAGTTGATATTCCAGTGGCAGGTGTGCACCTGAAGTTTAGGTTGGGATTGCTATAAGCTTTCCTATCGCTGACCTTGTGGCTCAACAATAAAAGATAAAATGATTCTACAGCCAAGTGCCGGAGGGGAATATATATTTTGCTTGTATTCAATACAGAAGCTTATTCAGAACTAAATTTGCAATACAATATTTGGTGCATCTAAAGCTAAAGACAAATATGAAAAGCTTAACTCTAAACAACACGCTACAAAGTCATGGTCGGCACGCCGGCTCAGCGTATTCGTAAGCGATAACAAACAAAACTCTTGCAACATACCAGAAGTATCTAGTTACCGCCGCTGACCGTTTCAGCTAGAGGGTTGAACTCAAGTGTTTGTGTGTCAGCGCGTACGAGTTACTTTAAATGTAAGAGCGAGGGTTACTTGGTGCCGTTGATAGTAGCCGAGCGTTCAAAGGTGACGAGATGCGTGCCGGTTGTAGATATTTCCGGGCCGCCGTCTGTACCGATTTTAGCCGGGCTCTCGTTAACGATTATGACGCCATCGTCTACCAGTACAATTTGTTTTAAATGGCTGGGATGTGAGTGATCGAGAGATGTGCCTGCTGCGTACAGGTTTCGCCAGTTTGCAGAATGTAGAGTACGTTGTTATGGAGCATTCTGTCGCTGCTAGATATCGCCGTCGCCACGGGGTCGACTTTTTCCAAATAAACGTAATTCTGGGGTAGGCCATTATTAACATACTATTTCTTGCTAATAAGGCTAATGAGTGTCAAATAAATTGTCTTTTTTCGTTTTAATTACACTAGATAACAGCCAGATTGTATAGTTTATTAAACCTACTTTTTCTGATACATATGGGGCCCCATATGACGACTTTAAAAATGTTTATATGGTGAGACTTTTTTTTTTAATTTTTAAAATATAGCATTTTTTAAGTTATTTTTTTTCAGAGGTGAGCTTGCAATATTGACCATTACTTGAGAATAACCCAACCGATTTTAAAAAGCTTAAAGATTACTGATAGCTAATAAATATATCTATTAATCAGTCCTACACACTTTTACGTTATAATCATTGGTTTTGCAACTATATATTTTTGAAATAAAAAAAATATGACTTTTTGTGCGATATTTTTCACAATTTTTTTACTTAAAAATTCGGTGAAAAGCTGAAAGAAAAATATATTGTTTTCGTAACTTATTTATTTGTATAGCTGCATTAATTGGGCGTCGTTTAAGATATCAGTCATTGCAATCAATGAGAAGGCTGAGGTATTACTACTTAAGCAAACCTGCTTTATGTCACGTTTTTTTAATTTGCTCATATAACTCATAAGTCAAAAAAGACGTCCACATGCGTTCATGCATGATCGGTCTGAATTAGCGGAATGTTTGGCGTTACTGAGGGTATTCGCGAACAGATGGCAGTGGTTTTATTATTCTTCTTTTCGCCGATGATGCTTGCATGTAGATGGCCTACTTTACTCAAGGGATAGTCTCCTATCTGTTAGTATCGGTTACTGACCGGAGAGTCAGCCCCCACCCCTAATTACTACTAATACCATATATATAATAGAAAACTATCTGTTGCAAGTATCGGTCTGCACATTAGTGCACCAGTACATTTATTGAACGCTAAATAGGGAGTATTACCTGGGAAAGTCGGCTGACCACGTTTTCGACCGAAAGTCCCGCCTGAGAGAATTTGGACGAAACTAACAAAAAAGAAATTTAATGTTGAGTATCAATATACAGCTGCCTACCAAAATTACCGGTACTCTGTCTATTTCTGACATGCAGCGAAATGCGACCTACAAGGAAATAATACCGTATAAATATAACATTGTTCGCAAATATTTGCAAATATAGCCAATACCGAATCCAAAAAGATATTCAACGACAGATTACAAAGTGTGTATAATAAACATTTTGGAATTGAGCCCAAAAATTACAAAGAAGATTGGAGTAAACATGTAACTAAAAATCCATTTCCTGGATTCCCACTTGGATTTTTTTCCGTACAACAAAGGTGAACTCAGCGATGAACACGGAGAAAGATTTTACAAACAATTAAAATCTATAGAGCCACGTTATCGGGGATTGTGGAATCAGAATGTACTGGACGAGTATGTGTGGGGTCGCATACGAGAATCTGATTTTAATACCGTACGCAAAAAGATACGGTACTTGAGCCATTTTTAATATACTTGAAAATGTAAATAACATGTAGTAACTTAAGAAACAAATAGTAAATGGTGTAGTTACTAAACATTTGTTGATATAGATTATTTCTGAACGTTTTATGACAATTTATCTATAGATTAGAGGACTTATCTTGCTTAATAGCACCGAAAATCGTTCCTTCTGTGAGTGGAAAATCATATAAATTAGTAGTTTTTTGCATAAATTTTATTGAATGATATCTTAATTGATGATCCATTGGTATATTTATATGATTGTAAAGTCAAACAATCAACAAATTAGTTCGGGGCGGCATTCCTCAGACATTGAAGTCCGAATTTCGCAGAACATTTCGCCAAGAAATCATTTATATGGACAAAAAAGCTAGCTTTAAAATGTTGTTATATTTTAATGAATAATATCTTAAACGACGCCCAATTTATACCTATCCAATTAAGTGAGTGACGAATACATTTTATTTTTTTTTTCGACTTTTCCCTGAATTTTAAAATCAAACAAGTAAGAACGTTGCAGTCGGACGTAACCGACTGCGTAATACTTGTTCACAGTACACGGAAATTATTATTGTTATTTTGAAAAAAAATATAGCATTTTTATTTTTCGTATCGCCGGGGGTAGGCGTGGCCAACATTAAGAGAAGGTCACACAAACACTTTCTGCCAAATTTTGTGAATCCAGCTCCAAAATTGTCGGAGGTATAGCTTTCCCGATTTGCGAGGGGTGACCAGCCATCTACGTTTAAAATTTGGTTACTCTAGCTCCAACATTGTGAAAGATATAGCTTTTCGCGATTTGCGGGGGCAGGAGTGGGCGTTTTTCTACGAATCTTTAAATGGGATGACCAGCCATCTACGCTTAAAATTTGGTGACTCTAGCTCCAAAATTGTGGGAGATATAGGCTTTCGCACTTTGCGGGGACAGGAAAGGGCGGGGGTGGACGTGGGCGGTAACCTTTATTTAGAGGAGCTGACCACTAATCTACCTTCAAAATTTGGTGACTCTAGCTCTAATACTTTGGAAGATATAGCCATTTCCGATTTTTGAAGGTGGGGTGCCTGGGGGGCGTTCTAGTGGGCGTGACCGGGATATCAAGGTCTTAATCTTTTGGGGAGGTCACCAGCAATCTACATACCAAGTCTGGTGTCTCTAGCTTTAATATTGTGGGAAATATTGAACTTTAATCGATGTGCGATTTGGGGTGTATCGACATGTTTTCGATTTGCCAGGCTCCCAGTGGGCGTGGCACAAAAATCTTAACACTTTAACTGAAGCAGATAACTACAAGTATATATGCCGAGTTTCAAGTCTCTATCTTCAATAGCGTCGAAAAATATTGCGTTCATACGGACAGACGGACAGACGGACGGACAGCACGACGGACATTGCACAAAACCAATATTCTAGTTTCACTTCGTGAACGAGTATAAAAAGCAGGAAAAATACCCAAAAAAAAATAATTTTCTTAATTCAAAAGCATATAGTTGCAAATCCAATGATTTAAACGTAAAAGTGAATATGACTGATTAATAGATATATTTATTAGCTTTCAGTAATCGTTAAGCTTTTCAAAATCGGTCGCGACATTCTCCTGTAACGATCAGTACAGGAAACTTGTTCTGAAAAAAAGGTAAAAAAAAACACCAGATTTTAAAAATTAAAAAAAAGTCTCACCTTAGAAAAAATTTTTAAAGTGGTTTTTCGTCATTTGGAGCCCCATATGTATCAGAAAAATTAGGTTTGGTAAACTATACAAAAAAAAAAAATGGATTTTGTTACCTAGTGTTATTTTGTTAATTGTGTCTGTGAGTTGGTTTAATTGTTTTTGCGTCTCTGAATTTATTTTTACCTGCCTGTCATTTGATGAAATTAATTGTGACTTGGACATTATAATTTCTTCCAGATCTGAGGCGTGTGGGGTGCGTCTGGTGGTTATTGGATGGTTACTGGTATTATAGAGATGATCGTGTCCACGAACCTGTAATATAAAATTGGGACATGAGTCTCTTGTGGGGTCAGTTTGTTGCCTAGCCTTCTGCTGTTCTTTAGCAACACTTTTTCGCCCACTTCGAAAACGCTGTTCTGTCTGGCCGGGTCATTTGAGCCTCTTCTATCTTTTCGTTTATCTTTTGTCGGAACTCGTTGGGGGCTGAGTGAATAATCTCGATCGGTTTTCGTTGGTGACCGAGTGCACTGTTTTGTTATATTCTATCGTCGCCCTCAGGATTAGCTCAATTGTGTCGACAATTTTTTTTTGATTCTTAAGCACCTAGCAATTTCTGGATAGGTGGTTCTGTCAGGGTGCTGTGGAAACGTTTCACTTTTTGGTGTTTGGAAACAAATTTACCAGTTGGAGTTTTCATGTCAATTATTGTTCGAGATGCTACTGGTTGCACGACCGCAAATTTTGAAGACATGTCGATGCAAGTTAGAAATTGTTTTTTATCCGTGGACAAAATATCAATGTGTAGCATTTCGCCGGCGTATGAGGGGATTGGAGTTATCCCAAGTTCTTCTTTTTTGGATATCTGTCATATTTAGCTTTGGTACAAATTTTGCAGTTTATGACGACATCATTGGACAGCTTACACATTTTAGGAAAATAATAATCACGGATAACTTGTTTTATATTTTGTGTGCACGGTTGTGTTCGGCAGTTACCTCCTGTAATAGCTGGCTAAACCAAGGAATGATCTAAGACTATCCAAGTTCTTTGGCTCTAGATATTCCTGTATGGCTCTAACCTTTTCGGGATCGATTTTTGCCCCGCCCCTAGTTACTATAAATCTCAAATATTCGATGTTTTCCTTGATGGTTTTGCTGCTTTTTTTTTTGTGTTTTCTTGAGAGACTATCATGTTAGCGTCGCTTAGGCATTTTAGTACCGTCGTCTATGGCTTTTTGAAAAATGCTTCCCGCATTTTTCAGGCCGAAGGGTAAGCGACAGAATTCGTATTAAAAAAATTACGTCTTTTCGCGGTCTTGTTAGCTAGAATCGTGTCATGCCATTGGGTATCGATCGGCAATAGTTCGTTCATTTAGCTTCCTAAAATCGATTGCCAGTCGTTTGTTTTTATTGCCATTGGCGTCAGTCCCTTTTTTGTCGATAACCCATGTTGGGCTGTTATATGGGGATCTTGATGGCCTAATTATTACCATCTTTCAGTAATTGTTTGATTTCGTTCGGTTCGTTGTCTACGTTACTGACTGAGGTGTTAAAGGGTAATGCCTCGTTGGAGGTCAAAAATACCTTTATTCTATCATCTTTTTGAATTCCTTTTTGACGGAATTTGGTACCACTATATCGTTCACATCTGTAAAGTTTACGCTATCGCAGTTGTGGTATCGTAACTTTTCTGATGTGTTTTGATATTCTAGAGTGCTGTGATGTAAATTTAATGTCCCTCCTGGCAACAAATGTACTGAGCTTGTCTTGAAAAAATGGGGAGACTTGCCGAAAAATTTTCATAAGGCATTTAAGCCATGTATTGAGCCCACAGTAAAAGGGCTGTCGACAGGAATTATGTTTATTATCTCCTTTACGGGCTTTACATAATTCTTTGCCGCCCCAATGTATATTAAAATTTGTAATGTTCTCCCAGCCAACTGTCGTTCAATGACTGGTAGCCGGGAGCGTTCACTAAAAAATTTAATGCCTCATGCCAGATGCATGTCGCTATCGTCTTCTATGTCGTTAACTGCTGCCGTGGCAGCGTTTTCGTAGCTGTTGACCTGATCGACCGGGGCGTTGACGCTTGGGGCCTGTCATACGTTCGGACGTATTTTGCTTTTTCTGAGCTGTCACAATATTGGTCTGAGGTTTCCCAAATTCTATTTGCTGCCTGAACTTTTCTTAGGTGTCAACTTCCATGGGCTCTGGAGCTTGACCTCGCTATTCCCTCTTATTCTGATCTTTATTAGCATTGTTAGACGTCAGCGTCTGACAAAATGGGGGCTCCTTTCCTGGCCCCGTTCGTCCCTATTGTTGTTTCCTTGCTTATACTGTGGGCGACTTTTATTGGACTCGGCTACTTGAGCTCTCTCTTCGGCTTCTGCCTCTCTGGCTAGTACGAGTGCAGACGCTAGATTTCTTGGCCGTGCCGAGAATACGATTGATTTTAGGGATTTTTTGAGACCCGAGATAAATGCATGCATCTAACTTCTTATTTGAGCTGGTCAGCACTTTCTTGGTCATGGGACACGACTATTTTAATGGTTACTAGGGTAAATTTCTGTTCGACCAAATCGTAGTATTCCATTAAGCTTAGGTTGCTTGTCTAACCATTTCTAGTGTCTCAGGAGGCGTAACGATGTTCTATCAGCATATGTACAATCTAATCGTGCTATTATAGCATCGAAATTTAGTACAGTGTTATGTGAGACTAGTAATGGTCTCGCAGACCCTTTGATTTTATTTCTAATAATTGTGAACGCTTGATAGTGTGTGCAGTTGACGTTGAATAGCCTGAACAATTTGTATGCGTCGTTGGCTGATTGTCGCCGTGCCACATATTCGTCTTGGGTACCGTCACAGTCGGAATAGATTTTATAATGACAAATGGTATCTCGCATTTTATAGCTGGGTTTACAGAGATTCTCTGATATGTGTCGATATGAGGCGTTTCTACGCGCAAACTACTTACTTGGGCTCGCACTATCTCAAGTACTGATCGAAGAATTCCTTCTTGATGGGCTAAGGCTTGCCCATTTTTTGTATTTTTATACTCGTTCACGAAGTGAAACTAGTATATTGGTTTTGTGCAATGTCCGTCATGCTGTCCGTCTGACCGTCTGTCCGTCTGACCGTCTGTTCGTCTGACCGTATGAACGCAATATTTTTCGAAGCTATTGAAGATAGAGACTTGAAACTTGGCATATATACTTGTAGTTATCTGCTTCAGACAAAATGTTAAGATTTTTGTGCCACGCCCACTGGGAGGCTTGCAAATCGATAACATATCGATACACCTCAAATCGCAACTCGATTAAAATTGAATATTTCCCAGAATATTTAAGTTAGAGTCACCAAATTTGGTATGTAGATAGCTGGTCCTCAAAAAAATGATTTCCCGGCCACGCCCACTAGAACGCCCCCCAGCGCCCCCGCCCTAAAAAATCGGAAATGGCTATATCTCCCACAGTTTTAGAGCTAGAATCACCAAATTTTGAATATATATTAGTGGTAAGGTCCCCGAAACATCACAGAAATTTTTCGGCCACGCCCCCTTCCGCCTCCGTAATCGCTAAAATAGATATATTTACAAGCTCAAAACGATAACACGTGTATAGTTGACACAATTTTAAATTAGAGACACCAAACTTGGTACGTAGATTGCTGGTGACCTCCCCAAAAGATTGAGACCTTAATATCTCGGGCACGCCCACTAGAACGCCCTCCAGACACCCCGCATCTGCATCTTCGTCTTGAAGTCAATTAATTTCACAAACCTTACATTTTGAATGTTGGCTATTTCCTTTTTCTGGTGTGCCGCCAAATTCCGGAAGATCATACAGTGAGCGTGTCGGTTCTTGGCGAGGTGCTAGCGCATTGCCGTTTGTGCTCGTAGCACACGTCAGTGATTGGATCCAAACACGCAATGTTTGGTTTTGAATCTTGTTCATTTTAACAGTTTCCATTCGAACTTGTTGCATTTGTGTGTTGTTCTCATGCTGAATCTCCAGCATACCACGCAGCATTTCAGATATCACCTGTGTGACGTCTGAAGTCACCCTCCAATTTGTCGCTGTTATCAGCCGACGGCGCACCTTTTCCTTACTCATTTTTGCATGTGATATAATTTTAGCGCCTGTATTGTATGTAAATATGCCAGCGATCACGCCAACACATACACACCCATATACTTAGTTGCTATTTCACCACAATGCGCAATTCTTCTGCAATTCATCTGCAGTTCATCCGGGGTTCATTCGCAATTCATCCGTTTACCAAATTCCCATCAGGGAAAGTGAAGCGAAACAAAACTTGTGTCGAGTTCTTCTATGAAATTAATACCTCAACCAGTGTAGAAAAGTAGAACGCCAAACCCAGTAGTTTAGAGTACTACCACTAACCAAATAACATATAGATAGGTCAACTCGAACGAAGAATTGAGGCACTTTTTATCTTGTTCTCCCGGTCCCGAATTCTCATTTGACTCACAATCTCAGAGAATATGAGTGTAACCGATCCATTTGCTTAGTGTGGATTGAGGGAGGTAGTAGATGTTGTGCAACTTGTTCCCTCACACTGCAGAGGATTTTCTGTGTTCGTACTGAGTGATTTGAAGCGGCAATAAATATTGAAAAAATATCAATTTTCGGTCGCTTTACTTCGCTTTCACTCTTAGAGAGCTGTAAAATATACAAACAGTTAGCCACTTTGGCCTGAAATCTTCGGATTTTTACGTGTTGGTCGTCTACATACGTTAGTTTTACTAAAATCCTGCAATCGTGTTCTTTGACTACGAGTTATCCCCAGGCTGTAACTACGGTTGATACAGGCGACGACGTTTACGAATGTTAAAGTTATTAATCTCTCGGGTTGCTGTCCCGATCAATCTGAGCAGCGAATTTCATGTTAACCAATGTTAATATCGACCACAATCAAGTTCATGCTACTTCAGGTGTACCCCTTGGACCCTTACCATTTACATTTTTTATACTCAATCACGAAGTGAAACTAGTGTATTGGTTTTGTGCAATGTCCGTCATGCTGTCCGTCCGTCTGACCGTCTTTCCCTATGAACGCAATATTTTCCGGCGCTATTGAAGATAGAGACTTGAAACTTGGCTTATATACTTGTAGTTATCTGGTTCAGGCAAAGCTTTAGGATTTTTGTGCCACGCCCACTGGGAGGCTGGCAAATCGATAACATGTCGATACACCTCAAATCGCAACTCGATTAAAGTTGAATATTTCCCACAATATTAAAGTTAGAGTGACCAAATGTGGCATGTAGATTGCTGGTGATCTCCTCCAAAAAATGCGGCCTTGATTTCCCGGCCATGCCTACTATAACGCCCCACAGCGCTCCGCCCTAAAAAATCGGAAATAGCTATATCTTCCACAGTTTTAGAGCTAGAGTCACAAAAAAAATTTGTTTTCGGCCACGCTCCCTTCCTCCTCCGTAATCGCTAAAATCGATATATTTGCAAGCTCAAAACAGTAACATGTGTATAATTTACACAATTTTAAAGCTACAGAGACCAAACTTGGTATGTAGATTGCTAGTGATCTCCTCAAAAGATTGAGACTTCGATATCCCAGCCACGCCCACTGGAACGCCTCCCAGGAAGCCCGCCTTAAAAAATCGGAAATGGCTATATCTTCCAAAGTTTTAGAGCTAGAGTCACCAAATTTGAAAGGTAGATTTGTAGTTAGCTCCTTTAAATAAGGGTACGAAACTTTTTCTCCTGCTCCCACAAAGTGCGAAAGCCTATATCTCCCACATTTTTAGATCTAGTCACCAAATTTTAAACGTAGATGGCTGGTCACCCCCTTTAACGATTCGTGAAAAATTTCCCGACCACGCTTACTCCCGCCCCAATTTTGGAGCTAGAGTCACAAAATTTGGCAGACAGTGTTTGGGTGACCTTCTCTTAAGATCGAGCTAAGAAATGTTGGCCACACTCACCCCCGCCCCTACGAAATATAAACGTTCTATATTTTTCTAAAATAACAATAATAACTTCCGTGTACTGTGAACGAGTATTACACAGGTGGTTACGTCCGACTGCAACGTTCTTACTTGTTATAAATGACCTCACACTCGTCTACAAGACGATCTGAACTCAATTGATGTTCGGCCAACCAGTTTCACTTTAATTTATAATTGATAATTTTCCATGAGACCTATACTAACAGTAAAAGATCTTGGTGTTATTTTTAATTCAAAGCAGAGCTTCAGCATTCACATACATACTATTTACATACTATATATTGTAAACGAGGCTAAGGGTGTAATTGGGTTTATTAAACGTTGGTCGAAAGAGTTCAATGATCACTGCACTATGAAACTTGTTTACATATCTCTTGTACTCCCAATCCTGAAATACGGCTCATGTATCTGATGTCCGCAGTACAAAAACCACCAGGCTCGAATTGAGTCCGTTCAGAAACAATTTCTGGTCTTTGCCTTACGTGGTTTAAACTGGCATCCAAATCTTCGTCTGCCATCCAGCGGGCTTTTACTACTTAATCTCCCGTGTCTAAACAACCGTACGATAATCCTTGATTTTGTCTTCCTTCACAAATTGATCAATGGCGACATAGCTTCCGCCTTTCTTTTAGGTCACCTCAACTTCCCGGTTCCGTTTAGACCTACTAGAAACTTTTACCCCTTTTCCCTCCTACATGCACGACTGACTACGCTTTGCCTAATTTTTTTTGTGTCTTATGCCTACGCTATAATAGCCTCTACCACGTGTTCTCCTCGGATCTTTCTCTTCCCCTAATAAAGGCATTGCTTTCAGCAGTGGCACAGCTTGCTGGACGGGCAAAATCTCTCCCCCATTGTGTCAGTGATTTCTGTCTCTGTCTCTTTCCTCTTATCTATCTTTGTAATTCTAATACCTATTATAATTATTAACGAAAACGGTTTCCTTCATTCTTCTTATTATTTTGTTTATTTATTAGATTAGATTTAAATATTAGTATTTGTTCTTACTAATAACAACTTTCTCATTAGTTGTAGGTTCTCTTAACGTAACTGACAGCAATTAGCTGTGATTAGTAGCATAGCTAGCCGGACAGGTAGATTAAATATCCCCATCTCTCTCGCAAGTACTTATGCCGATACGCTGCGTACTACCATGTTTCGCGTCACTCTGCGATTTCCAATTTTCACTCTTACACCGCGTTTGTCTGCACTTTGACGTCTTTCTCTCTTGCTCTCACTCGCGCTGCGCACGTCTATGCTCTCTGCCGGTTTGATCGCGGATCCTGAGCCGTACTTTAAGCTCCGCCCTATGAAGCTCGCGAGCCTTTTCCACCACGCAGCTTTTTGCTCTCCTGGTCTAAAGCTCGCTCTCGCTTTCCCTCTCTTTCTCAATGAACGGCGTTGCCACTCTCAACGGCTGCGCCACCGTTCCGATCCCTTGACCTTTCCATCAAAGCAAGTCTATTTGATTTCACATGCTCCTTGCGACTTATATAATTATTTAAATTTAACGTAAATGTAACACTTCATTGAATCTTCGCTATTTGCGATTTATATGATGATTTAAATTTAGTTTAAATATCATACCTTCTTGTATCTTCGCTCTTTGCGATTTATATGATTATTTAAATTTAACTTCAATTTAATACTACATTGTATCTTCGTTCCTGACCTTAACACTGTTAAATGGGACGCGTCACACACTCCCCTCGCCTTTCTCGCTAATGATCGTTGCCTGGGGACGACGAATCCAGCGCTTTATGCGGGGCAAGTGTGTCCTGATTCGCTCTACCAGGCCGATCACACCATCGGGGGTCAGCACTGTCCACCCCAGCGGTGGACGTTTCCTCTACTGCTACCCTCTACTACTATTACCTCTTCCCCGTTTCTTGGCTTCAGGCTGCCTTCTTCTGCAGACCGTGACTCCTGAAACGACACGAGCTCCTCGGCCAATTGATCGATGTCTGAACCCCATCCGTCTACTTCTTCGAAGAGATTGCCGACCTCCTCCCACAGTTCGGCTGTCTCCGGCGACCACGCTCGTTGTGTGTCGTCAACTTGCCTCGACGTTATGGCCAGTGGCATGAGTGGGGGTGGCGCCCCGTACGGCTCGTAGGTGTCTGTAATGATGTGGCGATTAGATGGCCGACAATTGCTGAGCCCTATGGTTATGCCAGGCGGGGCCAGAGGTGGCGGTGACTTAGCGCTCGTCTTTAGCTCTGTTCTTGGGACGGTGTTGGTCCCCGAGTTGCTTGCCGGCGGCCGCTGCTGAGATTTGGTGAAATGCTACTGTGTATCCAGGCAGCTCGAGCGATTCAGGTGCGAATAAGGGTTTTAGCGGCGGCGGAAATTCCTGGAACTCCATGTATAATCCCCCATTTTGAGCGTGGGGCATTGTTACGTCTATTGTTGTCCGATCGACCCGGTGAAATCCATCGCACCCGTCGTAGACCTCCACCTGATGGTCGTGCAGCGGCGCAGGAGGTGCGTCGTGCTGGCGTCTATAGAACAAGCTGTCGTGACGGGAATCACGATGCCGCTGCCGTTCGTAAAATTTCGGGGTTGGGCCGCTGTCCCGGTCGTCCTCTTCTTCGTCCATGACCGTATACTCCGGCCACTGTTCAAGACGAGTCCACGGCTCGTCAAACGAGGCGTCGTTATCCGTTTCGTGCGCATAGTGGTGACACGGCTGCGCTACTACCCCAACTTGGACTTCTCCACGGTCGTCATCTGTTGAATGGTTTGAGCTGCGCGATGTTGGCCAATCGCCTCTACCGGTTGCCCTCTTGGGACAAACGTACCATGTTAGGCGACAAAAAGTGCGTCACCCGCCTAAAGGGCAACAGCCCGAAAATATCTACGATAGCGAGGGAGAGCGACTGTGGTGTAACTGCCGCCTGGCAAAACCACTACTCCTACTAATGACCACATGTGAAAACAATAGAGCAGGTTTGACAATGGGGCATACGTTTCGACGGAACCGCCGACCCATTTCACATTTCTGGATACGATCAACGAATCACATACTGCCTCGAACGATGATTGAAGCTCTGACGGACAGGTAGAGGCAACGAACCGTATGATGAGACGGGAGATTGGATTCCTATTTAACACGCGTCGGAATTGTCAAAACTGCGGACAAAAGGGCCATTTCGCACGTAATGCCCTAATCCGCAGTCGATAATTTGTAGGCTGTGCGGGGCGAAGAGGGTATACAGCAAGGAATGTTGTCCGAACGGGTAAGCGCCAAGGTACCCAAATACCACAAGCAGTGACCGCTTTAAGAGTAGAGAGGGGTCGAACTATTGCCGCTGTCACGATCGAAGAGAATGTGGTATCAGCAACAATCGACACAGGGCCTACCATGTCTTGGTAGCTGCCAAAGGCGAAGTACGAAAGGTGCGGACGGAGACATGTCTAGCAGACGGCTCCCGCCTAAAGGTGGCACGGACGCTGCGTCAGCGTGTCCATGTTAATAATGCCCCCGATGTTATACCAGGTCATATTGGCGATGGACTTTGTATGTGTGGTAGATACAAGATTGTGCTGCGGAGGTAATGAATTGGTTCTACGGGCAGTAGTGCGTCCTAGCACGGAGGCTACGCTACCTGCGAGTCCATCGTTGGCATCCCAAGGTCAAAGACGGGATGGTTTAAAGGTCAGACAAGTATTCGAAGAGCGCCGTCGGGAATAGGGCCGGGGTTAAAAGCACACGGGTGCGAGGTGGCATTCGTCGAGGAGCCTTTTACGAGAATCCCGAGTCCCTGCTCGGGCGCTACTTGAAAAGTACTATCTGAGCCGGGATACAATTCTCAATCTTACCAGGTCCAGCCTTACAAAAAATTTGTAAAGTTGCCTTTGGGTTCGCTTGTTTGGGCGACGCGAAGGTGGTGCCGATGTTACACACGGTGTTAGGTTGTGATACCGCAACACCCTAATTACAAAACAACGGTTAGATCTACGTCCATGTTCTCGGCGCAACCACTTTATCTCCGGATCGTGGCCGCGGTCAAAATGAACAGCGGAAACTAAGAGTCGTCTACACACGTTAGTTTTGCTAAAATCGTGCAGTCGGGTTCTTTGACCACGAGTTATGCCCCTATGTCCCACAATAGATATGGGCACCGAACTTCACAAAGTCGAGTCGAAACGCAGCCAACGTCTACCAATGTTAATATCGATTAAGGGAAAATTAGTTATAGGAATTATCCCAACAATTATTAAAAGAAAAGGCTCACACTTTTATTTTTCGACGCTCTTACTCTTTGAATTTCCACTTGACTTTTCGCTACGCACGACCGTTTTCCTTGATATTCTCTCGCGAGTTCCTATGCCGCTGTGCTGCGCAGTCCTATGTTTCGCGTCACTCTCCGATCTCAAATTTTCAGACTTACACCGCGCACATCTGCACTTTGACGTCTTGCTCTCGGTCCTCCCACACGCGCTGCGCACGTCTATGCTCTCTGGCACCTTGATTGTTGATCCTCAGCCTAACTTGTAGCTTCGCCCTACGAAGCTCGCGAGCCACTCTCAACTGTTGTGTCACCGTCCGAATCCCTTGACCTTCCCGCTCCTTGCGATTTATATGATCATTTAAATTTAACTTAAATATAATACTTCATTGTATATTGGCTTCTGACCTTAACTCGCTGCAACGAAAAGCTTCTTTACGGAGGCCGGCTGTTACCTAAGTGTGGGCTACTAATGTCTAGCGAATAGGGAAAGTATATTGTGCGGTTAGGGAAATACGCTTTCTATCTTTTATTATCTTTTGCTTGTTCACGAAGTCAAAAGGGGTATATCGTGCAATGTCAGTCACGCTGTGCGTCCGCCTGTCCGCAAGAACCCAAATTTTTTCAGCGCTATTGAAGATGACTATTTATATATTCATTTAATTAATATGTTGACAGATCGAGTGTCAACCTAAGTAAAATGTGCAAAAAACAAAGAAATGTATATATACATACTGTGGAAGGCAAATGATGTCCCGAAAATAGACGACGAAGAAGTTCCCACAAGACGTTCTCTTTATGTGTCTAACTTTTCTCGTTAGATGTTAGATTCCAACGAGAAAGAACGAGAGGACCCCCTGACTGGATAGCTGTTGTTATGTGTATGTATGTATGTGTGTTCATATATTTGTCCTACTACAATTCGGCCATCCTGTGTGCTGGATCCCCTGATGCTAGTGTGCTTATGACAATATAATTTACTTAAATATTATTTTTTTGTATATGTACAATGTTTCTTAAACAATTTTTTCAAACTGACATTTCATTCTGTAACTTATGATTTGATTAATTCAAGATTAATGCAAAACATTTCTTTGTCGAAATCCTCCTTCATAATATCGTTATTATTATCAGAGAGCACTAAAATAAAGAGCAGAATTCAGTCGTATACACGGTTATGGCAAGTTTCTGGTGCGTGGAGATGGAGATGCAAACACAAAACGAAAACGCAACGCTTGATTGTCTATGCCCATAATTTCTGTTGCCCAAAATGCAAAAACCATTTTTGTTTATTTTTCTTTTCTATTGTTTCTATTCCCATTTGCTTAGTGTGGATTGAGGGAGAAAGAAGATCTTTTGCATCTTGCTTCCGCACACTGCAGAACACAGAATATCTGTGTGATTTCCGGCAGCAATGCACCGAAAATTGAAGAAATATCAATTTCAGTCGCTTTACTTCACATTCGCTTTCAGAGTACTGTGAAATATTTAAAGGGTTCGCCACTTTGCCGTAAAATCTTGGGATTTTTATTAATAATTCTTGGTGAGGGTACTTAGAAGCGGGTGCGCTTGCAAGAAAAGTTTTTCAGGATGAGTGTGCATACACACTTGTTCATATTTCGACATGTATATGCAATATTGTAATTGTGTGCCGCCCATTGGTCTGGCTGCCTGCTCGATGCAGAAAGTCTAGATATAAATTTTTGTGGATTTTCAGTTTCGCACACTTATGTTTGTATATATGTGTGTCTTGGGCACAAGTGACAATTATTTTATGATAAGTGTCAGTTGCCAGCTGGCTGAATAATTTGACCTGATTTTGACCCTTTATTTTGTCAGTGCAAAAAATTAGCAAACTGATCTGTGTCCTAATATAATTCAGTGGTTAGGTAGCAATAAATTTGCACTTTCATACATTTAGTGCAAGAAATAAGAATCCTAGAAAATGTAACTTATATGAATTTATTAATTCTAAATAACTTCATTTTAAAATTTTAATTGAAACGGTACGTAGTCTAGCATATAGTAGCCTAAGATTGCTTTGAAGATACAGATAGCGCCGCACATATTAAATGTACATGTGCACGAATACGCGCTAAAGTTGCGCGCGTCTTCATCTCAGCACAGAAGCAGCGCAAAATATCAAAGCAGTAAACGTGCACGAATACGCGCCAAAGTTGCGCGCGTCTTCATTTCAGCACAGAAGCAGCGCAAAATATCAAAGCAGTAAACGTTACAAAAAGTGCAGCCGAAATTAGCCGAAATTTCATCCTGAAATCGCCTAGGTGTTCATCACCGCACAGAAGCAGCGCAAAATAGCAAAACAAAAACGCTACAATACTGCTCCCTCCCGAAGTTGCCTACGTCTTAATCTCAGCACAGAAGAAAAATATCAAAACAAAAAATTGATACACAAGTGCATCCGAAATTAGTGTGGTTGTTGTTATCCCGCTCTCTCTGCTAACAGTTTTATCATTTAACAGTCGCTCATCACTAACACTTGTATTACTTAACAGTTGTTTTTCATTAACAGTCGCCTCATTTAACAGTCGTTTTTCATTAACATTTGTCGGTGTTGCCGACGCCGTCCATGTTGCCGACACTGGGGATGTTGCTGACGTTGTTGACGCCGTCGATGTTGCTGGCGCCTGTGCCGCCGCTGCCTGTGTCACCGCTGCCCGTGTCGCTGTCGCTGGCTGTGAAGCCGGCGCTGAAGTTACCGTTGAAGTTGCTGTCGCTGGCGCCGTTATTTACCGTTGCTTGGTTGCGTTGAATTTGACGCAGCGCAATATTGTTTGCATTGATTTCAGCTTGCAAATTTTTTATGACTCTCAGAATTTCGCCAATTTGCAAAATGTTCTGCGTTGCAGTGCATAATTCTGATGACCTTGCGCTAATTTCGCTATTTAGTGTCACTTGCTCATTACATGATTTGACTGCTGTTCCAGAAGCACGCCCGTGTGGCGGAAGATGGCTTAGAGGAGTTATTAGCTCATTTTTGGTCCCCGTCGTAGGTGCTCCTACTGCAGCTAACCAGTTTTTGAGCTGAGTTACTGAAAATGTGTTCAGACTTGATTTTTCCATTGTGTGCAGTCGAACCACTTCTGAAGTTGTGGAAGGCAAATGATGTCCCGAAAATAGACGACGAAGAAGTTCGCACAAGACGTTTTCTTTATTCACAGGCACGATCAAGACTGAACCGACGTTCGGTTTTCTGCTTACCGACTAATGTACAATTGTAAGAGTGTGTGTTTATGTGTAAGCACGACATTATTCGTGCTCATCTAGCTTTTCTCGCTAGATTTTGATTCTTACGAGAAAGAAGCTTAGGTAAGGGACCCGCTGACAGGATAGCTGCTGTTATGTGTATGTATGTGTGTTCATATATTTGTCCTACTACAATACATATGTATAAATATAACAATTAAAAGCTAAACTCCTAAAAGAATTGTAAACAATTCGCCAAACATCACCGTCACCATTAGGGTATTTTATTTACCTGTCCGGCCAGGGATGCCCCTAATCGCCGCTAATTGTCAATGACGCTGAGAGCACGTACAGCTAAAGAGAAAGTTGTTAGTAGTAAGAAAAAATTCTAAAATGTAAATCTAATCTAATAAAGAAACAAAATAATAAGTAACCTAAAGGAAACAGTTTTCGTTATGAATAATAATGATTATTAATAATAATTATAATTATTAGAATTAGATAAAAAGATAAAAGGAAAGAGATAGAAACAGAAATGACTGATCCGATGGGAGAGAAATTTGGCCCGTCCGTCAAGCTGTGACCCTGCTCACAGCTGATGGTGGTCAATGATTTCCCGAAGATATCCTGAAAACAATGACATAATTAGGGGAAGAGAGAGAGCTCAGAGGAGAACACGTGGTAAAGAATACTATAGCGTAGGCATAAGACACGAAAAGAATTCTGCAAAGCTTAGTCTGTCGTGCATGTAGGAAGGATTAAGAGGTCATAGGTCTTAAAGAAGTGTATGTTGGTTAAAGACGGGAAATTAGAAAGTAAAAGCCTGCTGGATGGCAGACTAAGATTGTGATTTTAAACCAGTTTAAACCACGTAACACAAAGACCAGAAATTTCTTCTGGACGGACTTGATCTTGGTGGATTTTGTACTGCGGATACTAGATACATTAGCAAGATATGTAAGATATGTAAAGAAGTTTCGTAGTGAAGGGATCATTGAACTCCTCCGACCAACGTTTAATAAGCCCAAGTACACCCTTAGCCTCGTTTACAATAGTATTTACAGTGAATCACAAAAGTATTCGTTGCTAAGCATATGCCACAAAAACCTTAGTATTTAACCATCGTAGCAGCCATTTTTGGTAAGTTTGTCATATTATATTTCTATACTAATGTTTAAGGAAGGCAATTCAAAAGAAACATTTTGGGAACTTCAAACAGTTATTAAAATAGAGCAACAAAAATAAAAAAAACGCATATTTTCATATCACAAAAGTATTCGTTTTTCTTATATATATTTATTTTTAT
The DNA here is from genome assembly GCA_035047465.1 of Drosophila sordidula. Lineage (NCBI taxonomy): Eukaryota > Metazoa > Arthropoda > Insecta > Diptera > Drosophilidae > Drosophila > Drosophila sordidula. Next base: position 16,166 of record JAWNPQ010000196.1, on the reverse strand, counting down.
TACGAAAAATTAGATAATACTGGTCCAATTAATATTTTATGTGGTGGCCCTAGCTGGCACATATCGCCTCCAAACGGCTTGGCATCGATTCCACTAACTTCCGGCAATATTCGGGAATAATTTTTGACCACTCATCCTGCAGCACCTGTTTTAAGACAAATTTTGACGAAATATGGTGCTGTCTAATTTTTAGTTCAAGATGAGACCACAAATTCTCGATGGGATTTGTGTCGGGACTCTGTGGGGGAGTTTTTAATTGTTTGGTGTTGTATAAGAGCCACATTTTAACTGCCCAAGCAGTATGTTTTGGGTCATTATCTTGTTGAAAGATATATTGATCATGCTGAAATCTCATTTTGGTGGCACTAGCGGCAAGGTTTTCTATTAATATTGTTACGTACATATTGGCGTTCATAGTGCCATCAAAAAAAATCAAATTTCCCACACCTCGTGCAGACATACAGCTCCAAACCATCACTAAACCACCTCCGTGCTTAACAGTTGCTGTTGTATTTTTTGGATTTAAAGTTTCGCCAGGCTTACACCATACCATGTGTCGACCGTCGGAGCCAAAAACGTTGTATTTGCTCTAGTCGCTGAATATGACACTTTCCCAGAATGAAATAGGTTGCGTTTTATACCAGTTCGCGAAGGATAATCTCTTTGTAACATTTACAGTAGAAAAAAGAGGTTTTCTTCTAGAAACTCGACCATGTATATTTTTTGCTCTAAGCATCCTACGGACAGTTTCATCACATACGCTCGTGCTAAGGGTTGTCTGAAGAATATCATTTATTTTTGGAGCAGAAAGGTGTGCGTTTTTCCTGTTTTCCTTTAGAATTTTCCTCTGCTCTCTGACAGATAACGATTTGGGACGACCAGAACGCTGAATATTTTCCAAAGAATCTCGATTTTTCAAACGTTGTATAACACATCGGATAGTGGATGGACTTCTGTTAAACATTTTGCAAATATAATCAGTGGTCCGCCGCTCATTGTGAAGATATAATATTATTTTCTTCTCAGCAACACTTACTTCCTTTCCCTTGGACATTTTACGGCACTCACAAAAGCTTCGATGATCACTTTGGTACACATTGAAGAGAAAATTTTATTTACTCACTCAGTACTCTGCAAAAGAAAACGAAAAACCACAGGCAATTCCTAGAAAACTAGAAAACGACGGCGACAACAACCGCAACGAATACTTTTGTGATATGAAAATATGGGTTTTTTTATTTTTGTTGCTCTATTTTAATTATTGTTTGAAGTTCCCAAAATGTTTCTTTTGAATTGCCATTAATATTCGAATATAGTAAGACAAACTTACCAAAAATTGCTGCTACGATGGTTAAAGGTTTTTGTGGCATATGCTTAGCAACGAATACTTTTGTGATTCACTGTATGTGAATGTTGAAGCTCCGCTTTGAATCAAAGAGACCACCAAGATCTTTTACTGATAGTATATGTTTAATGGAAAATTATCAATTGTATAACTACACAGAGAGAAAAACGGCGGTCTAAAATCTCTAATAGTCATAGAATAAGCTTGTAAGGTATTGAAAATGCACAAAAGAAAATAAAATTGAGAGAATTGGATCGCGTTCTCTCAATTTACTTCACTATTCTTTTGCTGCAGCCGTCGCGTGGCCGTCGCTTGCCGTCGCATGCCGTCGCATGCCGTCGTGTATCAGTTCTAATTGTGACAGTACAGAAGGTTAATTACTTCAACATCTTTTAAAGTGGACGATAGGCTTGTGGTTCTACTAAAAGAATTCAAGCTGGAGTATCTGCTCCCATTTTTCGAAAGTAAGTTTAAATGAAAAATAAATATAAATACATATGTATGTATGTATGTATGTACATACGTAAATTTACGTAAAGTGTTCATTCGACCGGAGTGTTCGCGTATATTTGTGTTAAGTGTTAAGTGCATTAAAATAACAACTTTAAACAGATATAACAACTAAACTAGAATATATATTAAAATTATTTAAACGCAGGTTGCTAGTCTACTGTTTTAGCTTAATAAATATGACTTCATTTATTTTTTTATTTTTTTTTATATTTTATAACAATTAAAAACTAATAAAACAACCAAAAACAATGTCACAGCTTATTTCAACCAAATCTTTCCGTTATGATCCGTTATGTTGCAAAGTAACGGTTGATTTTTATACTCGTTCACGAATTGAAACTAGTATATTGGTTTTGTGCAATGTCCGTCATGCTGTACGTCCGTCTGTCCGTCTGTCCGTCTGTCCGTCTGATCGTCTGTCCGTATGAACGCAATATTTTTCGACGCTATTGAAGATAGAGACTTGAAACTTGGCATATATACTTGTTGTTATCTGCTTCAGACAAAGTGTTAAGATTTTTGTGCCACGCCCACTAGGAGGCTGGCAAATCGATAACATGTCGATACACCTCAAATCGCAAATCGATTAAAGTTGAATATTTCCCACAATATTAAAGTTAGAGTCACCAAATTAAGTATGTAGATAGCTGGTGATCTGCGCCAAAAAATGCGGCCCTGATTTCCCGGCTACGCCCACTAGAACGCCCCCCAGCGCCCCTGCCCAAAAAAATCGGCAATGGCTATATGTCCCACAGTTTTAGAGCTAGAGTCACCAAATTGTGAATATATATTACTGGCTAGGTCCCCCAAACATCACAGTAACAATATTCTGGCCACGCCCCCTTCCGCCTCCGTAATCGCTAAAATCGATATATTTACAAGCTCAAAACGGTAACACGTGTATAATTAACACAATTTTAAAGCTAGAGACACCAAACTGGTAAGTAGATTGCTGGTGACCTCCTCAAAAGATTGAGACCTTCATATCCCGGTCACGACCACTAGAACGCCCCCCAGACACCCCGCCTTAAAAAACCGGAAACCGGAGTGGTCAGCTCCTCTAAGTAAGGGTACAAAAATTTTCCGCCCACGTCCACCCCCGCCCTCTCCCGCCCACGCAAAGTGCGAAAGCCTATATCTCCCACAATTTTGGAGCTAGAGTCACAAAATTTTAAAGGTAGATGGCTGGTCACCCCCTTTAAAGATTTGTAATTTTATAAAAATTTCCCGGCCACGCTTAATCCCGCCCCCGCAAATCGCGAAAAGCTATATCTTCCACAATTTTGGAGCTAGAGTCACCAAATTAAACGTAGATAGCTGGTCACCCCTTTTAAAGCTCGGTAAGAAAATTTCCCGGCCATGCCCACTTCCACCTACTCCCGCCCTCGCAAATCGGGAAAGCTATACCTCCGACAATTTTGGAGCTAGAGGCACAAAATTTGGCAGAAAGTGTTTGTGTGACCTTCTCTTAATGTTGGCCACGCCCACCCCCGCCGATACGAAATATAAAAATTATATTTTTTTTTTCAAAATAATAATAATAATTTCCGTGTACTGCGAACGAGTATTACGCAGTCGGTTACGTCCGACTGCAACGTTCTTACTTGTTTTTCTATGTTTTAGTCTTTAAATTCTCAATACGTTCAAGTTAATTTCTTGCTAGTTTTGTGAGGAGTACTTGCACAAAAATTTGTTCTGCGAAATGGAACCACGTACGACGATTGACCAGCGAGAACTTGTCCTTAGTCACTTCAAAAATGGTTATTCGCGTAGAAAAATTGGTGAGTTGGTTGCACTGAGTGATTCACAGTCCAAAGCATTATATACTGGTATGTCCGCGAAAATAGAACGCACAACAAGGGGAGAAATGCGCCCAATAAAATTTTCAATCCGACGGATGAGCGCAATATTGTTCACAAAATCCGGGAAAATCCTAAGCTTTCGGCTCCAAAAGAGGCCAGTGAAGTAGAGGCAGAATTGGGGAAGTCATGCCACCCAGAGACTATTCGCCGTGTACTTCGGGAGCACGATTATAATGGCACAATAGCGCGCAAGAAGCCTTTTATAAGCGCAAAAAATATAACGTGCCGTTTAAAATTTGTCAATTAGCACTTAAATAAGGACCTTAACTTTTGGAAATCAGTTATTTTTGCTGATGTGTCCAAATTTAATATTCTTGCCTCTGATGGACCCTCATATGTATGGCGTAAGCCAAACATAGAGCTGCAAGCAAATAACCTCAAGGCTACAGTCAAACACGGCGGTGGCAGCGTTATGGTTTGGGCCTGTATATCGGCAGCTGGTGTTGGAAATTTTGAGTTTATTGAGACAACGATGGACAAGTCTCATTACCTCCAAATTTTAAAAGCCAATTTGCATGAAAGTGCGGAGTATCTGGGCATTCGTGATGAGTTCAGGTTTTATCAGGACAATGATCCGAAACATAAGTCACGTATTGCTCAGACATGGCTGATATGGAACTGTCCCCGTGTTATGCAACCACCGGCACAGTCGCCCGACATTAATGTTATTGAAAATTTGTGGGCAATGTTGGACACAAACATCCGCAAACGGAAAATTTCCAATAAATCCGACCTAAAAACAGCCTTGGTTGAGGAATGGGCCAAAATTACGCCGGATGTGACCCAAAAATTGATCCTAGAACAGAAGGGCGGTCATACGAAATATTAAAATATTTTTAATTTTGCTTTAAACTTAATTTTAAAATATAATTTGTTACCTGGTTGAAATAAGATGTGACATTGTTTTTGGTTGTTTTTTTAGTTTTTAATTGTTATAAAATATAAAAAAAAATATGAAAAAATAAATGAAGTCATATTTATAAAGTTAAAACAGTAGACTAGCAACCTGCGTTTAAATAATTTTAATATATATTCTAGTTTAGTTGTTATAGCTGTTTAAAGTTTTTTTTGGATGCTGGTTGAAACAAGCTGTAAGCGACTGTATATGTATGTACATATTTTTAATGTACTTTATAATTAATTTGCGGAGTTCGTATTCATATAGAAAAGGAACGAAGAAGCCGCCGTTGCGACACCGTAACGGAAGTTTACGTTTTTTGATATCAAGGTCGCGTGTATTTCATTTTGGCTGTTTCTGTGTGAAAGTTAATTTTATTTAAATCAAAAAAGTTTAGGTACACGTTTAGAAAATTTAACTTTAGGTCTGATTTGTATGCACTTAATATTTTGTCGGACCTCCTTTGGCCTTAATTACATCCTCGTTTACCCATACTGACGCCTAAGTTCCGTTCTTTTATGTTTTTTTCTTCTATGTTTTTTTTTGTCCATTATGTACGTATGGCCTCCTGAAGGGAAGTTTTTGAGGTTATGTGGTGCATACGTACTTATTTCCCCAATAAGTGCCAAATATGTTTAATCGGATTTAAGTCTGGCGACTGTGGAGGTGTTTTCAGCTGTTTGCAATGGTAAATTAGCCAATCCTGCACAAGATACGCTGAATGTTTCGGGTCATTGTCTTGTTGAAACATATATGGTTCCCCTTCAACCCTAATTTCTCGACACTGGGAGCCAAATTTTCTTTCAAAATATTCAAATAATGATGCCATCTTTTCATCAATAAATACCAGATTACCCACTCCAGATACACCCCCACACCATAACATTACCGCCGCCGTGCTTCACTGTTCTAAGGATATTATTTTCTTGAAGTTCTTTGTTTGGTTTTCGCCAAATTTTTTGTGCACCGTCTGAACGAAAGAGGGTAATCTTCGATTCGTCACTGAATAGAACGCTGTTCCAAAATGATTCCGGTTGATTTAAGTGGAGTTTTGCAAACTCCAGCCTCTTTTACAGGTCCTCCGATTTACAGGCGAAATGATCGGCTTACGACGAGGAACTCGTCCATAAAAACCAGCTCTGTTCAGCGTATTCCGAACAGTTTGGGGATTGAAGTTTTCCTTGAACCTTTCCTGCATTTCATGACATAATTTTACTGCCGAAATCTTTGGATTTTGAGTCACTGGAGCTACTACAATCCACTCCTGGCGTGGTATACATTTGTTTGGTCGTCCAGATCTGCTCTCACGCTCTAGTTTTCCATTATTTATATAATGTTTTATAATGTTTCGTACACTTGAATATGGCCTCTGCACTATAATGCCAATTTCGGGATAAGATTTTCGTTGTACAATTGAGATTGATTATAATTTTACGGACTTCGACCGGAATTTCTATACCACTGCCCATTTTGCACATTCAATGACGAAATCAAGCTCAACACTAAGACACTTGACATTTGAAATAGTGCGCATTAAATGTATCTAGAGAATCAAATAGTTCAAAGAAAACTAGTAGATTACAGTTAAATTCGCATGAACATCACACACACACAACGTGTGCCTAAACTCTTTTGATTTGGATTTTTTTTCCTTTTTCTTTCAGAGTTGTATATTTTAAGTTGTATATGACGTAACGGAATATTTATAAATGTGTTTTGAGGGAAATAAACAAATGATCCTAGCTGCATCAAAAAATTTGTCGAAATAGTTATTGCTAAATAGTTTAGAACACATTTTTTGAAAAACGGTGCGTGTGCCTAATCTTGTTTGATTCACTGTATGTACTTATAAAATCAAGAAATCGATATTGTGAAATGTCAGTTCCTTCAACATGAAAAGCACAGCCATTTCGCAAATCAACTCTGCTTGTTAATGCACTTATTTATTTATTTAATGCTTTTTGGATTTTTAAATGCGCGTGTAGACTACAGTGCATATTAATAAATTTGAAAACTTAAAAATTTTTTTTTTTTTAAATAGCTTGGAATAGATGAAAAAAAGTCTCTAATTGGCTGAAAACTCCTCCCACCAGCAATTCTAAGTTAATAGATTTAACAAAGGAGGAATTTTTTTGTAAGCTCTTAGAAAAACCAATATTATGTATCCAAATAGAAATTAAGGATTATTATAGCCATTATAAATCATATGAAGTTGGTTGTATTTTAGAAACATTTTGTATTAAACATATTGTCGATTTTACTAGCCCTCCGCTTCACCGCTACAACTAAATAAACAAATAAAATAAAAATGTAATATTCAATGTATTATTTAGAATTTAAATTGGCATTGAAACAAGAATAATATACGCTTGTGTCTAGCTTAACCTGGGATTCCTTTAAGACTAAATCGAGCTTAATTTAATACTCAATGAGTCTTATTTCGAGTTGAAAACGGGATTGAATCATGAATTTTTGGTCTCAAAAGAACAGCATTTACACTTGATTCGATACTGTTTTCTTCTTAAAATAAGCTCGTTTGGGCTTAAAAATTTACCAACAAAGCTTGATTCAAGATTTTTAGCTTTCTAAAAATGCCGGTATTGAATTCAGAATTTTGGGATTGATTATGACACCGGTTGGTCACGATTCAAGCTCGAAATTCTTGATTTTTTCTTTCTGTGTAACCAAATGTTGCTTAGATCGAGTATAAAAGATAAACATACACTTTGAACAATTAAGCTTCATAGAGTTCAGATTGTCTTGTAGACGAGTGTAATGTTGATGTCATTTATGAGAAGATTAAAGAGTAAAGGGCCAAGATGACTACCTTGTGGTACACCTGAAGTAGCATGAACTTGTTTGGAGATTGTGGATCTAAGTAAAACTCTGTGGGTTCTAGCCTTTAAATAATACGTCATCCAGGGAGGGAAACCTATAATGTCAAGCTTCAACAGTAAAAGTTAATGGTGCACAGAGTCAAATGCTTTACTGAAGTCGGTATAAATGACATCAGTGGTTTTTTTGTCCGGAAAGCGTCATTTACCATCGAGGTGAATTTAAGCAAATTGTTCGTAGTTTAGCGACTCTTTAGAAAACCATGTTGAACTGGGGATAAAACAGATTTGCAGAGATGCTGTAAAGTAGAGGTAATGACTTTTTCAAATAACATAGACAGTTTGGCTATGCCCCTATAGTTTGATACAACAGACCTACCCCCTTTTTTGTTGAGCGGAATTATAAACGATGCCTTCCAAAGGGATGGGAAAACAGCAGATTCATGGGATAGACTAAAAAGCGTTAACAAAGGGCGAAGAAGAGAAGCATTACACTCTTTGAGTAGACAACTAGGAATGTTGTCAGGCCAAGGAGAGTAGGAAGTTTTAACAGAATTCAGAGCAGAAAGAAGGAAGGCAGAATCATTGCTTTCTTTTTCCATCCTTAGAAAAAATTAGAAAGACAAACAACGGAGCAGATAATTTCCATAGCTCTGGGAATTATGAATAAAAAAGTTTGACTTTTCTATGCAATATTTCGCCAAGTCAGAATCGAAAAAAAAAATACCAATCGTTTGCATAAATAAGTTTATTAAGCACGGTAAAGTTTTTTCGAAAGCAGCGGCGGGGCAATTGATTAGAAATGGAACATTGAGAGGTCAACCATACCATCTAAAAAGTCATTACAGGTAAATGACCCAAGGTAATTTGTAGATGTGAATATTAACCATGAAATCTTCGGTATATCAAAATAACTCAACACAAAAAAATAGTCAAATGTATGTAACAGGTTCCGCCTGAAGCTTCTCCGGAAGCTTCTCCGACCGCATAAAGTGTATATATTCTTGATCAGCATCACGAGTCGAGTCGATCTAGCGCTGTCCGTCAGTCCGTCCGTCTGTCGATTTCGGTGACTATATAAGCTAAATACTACCGACTTGGGCTTTAGTTTGTCCATAGATTTCAATGCTCTTGTTAAGCCCTGAACCTGTTTCATTAAGATTATACTGTTAGTTTGGTTAGTACACGAATTAAGTTTCAATAAAGAGGGCCAAGCGCAGCAGCTGTTCACAGCGTACAGCCTGCGTTTACATAAGTGTGTGTGTATGTTTTTTTTGTTTTAATAGAGGGAAAGCTTTAAAAGTCGAAGTGTGGGACTTTGACCCTCTATAAGCACCCCTACTCTCCGTACCCCGTCAGCGGAACCACCGCTTATTAGTACCTCACGAGGTGGAGATGTCATGAAAGATTCTTCTCGGGCTCTATCTAGAGTTTGTAATCGAGTTTTACTATCTTTCAGCGCGACGCAAAGTTTTTACGACTTCTGCAGCCATGTGGGTTACTGCAACTCAATTGTTTTGCGAGGATGTCTATCAAGTCAGTGACTGTAAAAGGTCTCCCAAATTCTATAACATAGCTCTTCCCGTTCTGCAGAGAATCCAGGACAGCGGCGGCCGGAGGCGGTGTCGAACAATAGGACCCTGTCCTTGAAATAACAGCCCACATGGTTTATCAAATACTCTGGAATACCTGTCATACCGAGTGCCTAGAGGATTTTTGGCCAGCTAGCGGAGTTGAACGTGCTGCGTACGTTTAGTGTGGGTATTAGGTGGTAGTTTTTCGTACCACCATGCCATCTAGTGCCTTCTATGGCAGCACGCGCGGTTCCTACGGCTTGGTTACAGAGTATTCGCTCAAGCAGTTTGCTAGTGACGTCTAGAATGCATAGTGGTCTGTATGCTGAGGGGTCACTGGGATTCTTACCGGCCTTGGGCAGAAGCACCACTCTTTGCATCTTCCAGTTGGTCGGGAATATTCTTTTGCGGATGCATTTATCAAATACTTCCGCAAAGATGTCAGGGAAGGCGCTTGCTAAGATCTTTACTGCGCATGTGGGGATTCATGCCTTTCAGCGCGGCGGTTATCTCAGCAGTGCTTACCGGGGGAGCCGAGTCTTCAATGGACCAATGCGAGGCCGAAAGGTTGTTCGGCGGCATCGTCGCATAGTCGCTTCCAGCAGTTGGCTTTGCTCACTTTGATGGCTTTGGTGAGCGTTGAGCGTTTGTAGCGGAATGCTCTTCGCACCTCATCTGCTTGTTGTTGCAGAAGCGGGCTGGCCGGCGACGCTCGTCTAGTTCGTCTCTCGGCTCGATGGTGCCGGAGCCTTGCTGTGTGGCAGTCTCTTCGGGCATCTTCGATTTCCTGATTCCACCAGTGAACCGGTCTATGGCTTCTACCGCCCTTCCTCTTCCTCTCCATGGATGCGTCGCAGGCTCTCCCCATTGCTCGAATGAGCCAGTTAGCGCGTTGGTCTGCGTTTCCTCTGTTGTTCCCCGCCATTATGGTGTCGAACATGCAGATTAGCGAGTCCTGGTCAAGAGTCGCGGGGCACCAGGCCGTGTGGCACATGTTGTGGGCTGGACTGTTTGTGTACCCCCCGATGTGCCCGATGATGACCTGATGGTCACTGTGGGTATACATTTGGGAGACTTCCCAGCTTGTGCATCTTGCGATTTGCGAACTGGCAAAGGTCAGGTCGATCTCTGACTTGCGTACTGCCTTGGTGAAGGTTGGAGTTCAATAAGACGAGGTTGATGGCTGCGAAGGAGTCCAGGAGTATATTTCCTCTTGGGTTCGTACTGCTGCTTCCCTATTCCACTGCCCAAGCGTTAAAATCGCCAGCTATGACAACAGGGAGACGTGCACTTGCATCGACTGTGAGATCATGAATGATCCTCGCGAATTCGTCGAGTTGAATACGCCGACATTTGCGCCGGTGTATCCTGATGTATTCCTTTTTTCGATCAGCACGTAGGGTGTGCAGATGGCTGGTCCGCAGTTTTGGTTTTGGGCACAAGCTGAGTCGGCCATTGCACGATAGGGCTCACTTAGGATTGCTATGTCGACCCCTTGCTCTCGTCCCGTATTAGCGAGCAGACAATGCGCTGCTCTGCAATGATTCAGGTTAAGTTGTAGGAACTTAATTTGAAGCATTCTTTGCCGTATTTTTTTCGCCCGCTCCTGTGCACAGAATGCACGGCGGCTTTTCCTTGCAAGCTTTTAAGCCAGGTACGCTTTCCCTATACTCCTGTGGAAAAGCGTTGGTTTGCACGGCTTTCAGCACTTCGGCGTGTGATGCCGGGTCCTTGTACGTAACTAGCAATGCATCTGGCCTACTACCTCTGACCGGCGGTTATCGAGCGCGCTGTCTCACTTTTTGGCAGCTGTCTTTGGTGGCGGATTTGCCTATCGAATCTACCTACTCTTGGGCATCTTTTCCACTTGGTGTGGGTTTAATTGTTCCAGCTCGTTCACTTGGCTTGCGTGCTCTAGTTTTCTGGGTTTGGCAACGTTTGGCCGGGTTCATTGGGATAAGTTGAGCTATTGGACCCAATGCGGGTTGCGAGTTGAAGGGTTCGCGTTTGTACTTATAGCAGGTATTTCCAGATATCTGGATCTCCTTCACTTGGGCGACCGAGTCCTTTATGCCTTGGTTGATGTGCCGAACAGCTGGATTCTTCTCATTTATGAGAAAGAGGATGTCATCTATGATGCTGCCCACCTTGCTCATTTTTTGCTCGCTTAGAGGGAGTTTTCCTTGGAGTGCTTCTAGGGCTTCCAGAATTTCTTCCTCTCTTTGGCGTGTCCGTTTCGTTAGCCGTAGCAATGTGCACGAGAGCAACTTTTGTGATCGCCGGTGGTGCCGAGGCTGGTGTGCTGCACTGTGGAGCTCTCCCCATGTGGAGTCGTCGTTCTGCTAGGTAACGTCCATCTCAGGTTGGTTCTTCTTTGTTTCGTTGTTTTGATTGCTTTGGTTTTTGCTTTGGTTGTTGTTGTTGTTGTTCATTTTGACTTAGAGGCCCTCCCTCGAGTTCACTTTTAGTACTCGTGCTGTGCACTCACCTTTCCATGGAATGAGGTTCACGCGAGAGATAACCACGGTCTTTATGAGAGCCGTGGCTCACAGCCAGATCGCTGTTAGTCAGGACAAAGTCAACTGATCCTGCACGGCACACTGAATGGCAACGAGAAGCAAGCGTTTCCAGAGACCTGCCACGGTTTTAACGCGGCGGAGGCAGGTGCAGCATTAGCCCAGCAACCATTTCAGCGCGATTTCACTCTGCCTACTCAGGTGTTGGAATACTGCAACCTGTCAGCTTGGGTTCTTCATATTCGTATGGGGCGTTCCTTATGCCATAATTGAGACCTTACTGGGCTGGCGTCTCAATGGATTAATTTGAATCCAGTATCCTTGGGTTCTCCGTGGAGTCCGGTATCTATGAGATCTCCGTGGGCGTCCCGCGGTGACTACAGGTTTCCCTATAGTTTTTGACCTCTGGGAGCTATGCCGCTCCAACTCGGCCACCAGTACCCCGTTTTTGAGCGGTGGGGTTTGTTTGGTCGGTTCCGTGACCTTGTGTACCCGTTGGCCCTTGGAGATGTGCCATTTTTTTAGCTGCTGCATGGCTTCGGCTCCATTTTCAAATTTGCAGCATGCGCAGCAGATATGGCCAGCTCTATATGAGATCGCCTAGAAGTATGTGCTGGATCCCTATCTTGTACAGTCGGCTTATGTCTGCCGAACTGCTGGAAAGTATGCAGCGACATTCCTTGCTAATTCCAGCCATCTTCCACACCGTTTGCAGCTGACGAATATATGATCGCAGGCCACTGCAGGCCTGCGCACTGCGGAATTTGCATGTTGTGTGAGCGGCAATATATTTGTATGAGGGATTGGAAGGCGCTTAGTTTGCTCACCACTTCGGCCATCTGGCGTGCAGTTCACGTCTGCTGGACAACCCGCATCATCTGGAATTTTTCAAGTACCCCCCGTGTTTTGGGGGCTCTTGCACACCGCTAATGTGTTTTTGGTTTACAGGCCACGGCGGCCAGCGCCCCCACCCAAGCAGCGGTGCGGAAACTCGTCAACACTTCGCACCTTCAATTTCTTCTCCCTCTGCGTGTATGTGAGATTTGGTGTATTTGTGTATGAATGCAAGGGAACTAAAATGTATGAAAACACACGGTTCAGGGTAGTTCCCAGTCGGGCGTTCCCGACTGGAGCCTTGTCACTTGTTGATTCCAAACCAGTAGATGCTTGCAATGCGGATGGAAGGGAAACAAGCGAAGCCTGATTTCTTTTTTTTTTTTGTGTAAACTCAATCATATGCGGTGGCCAAAATTTAGGGTCGCAAACGATTTTAAAAGAATCCTCAGGTTCAATAATTAGAAATGATCAAATTTCTCGAGGAGTGGAGAAATTGTATTTAGTTTTTATAACTTTAGCAGCGGATTTCCTCGCAATATAAGCTGCCAAAGAGTCACAAGTGGAGTCTGAGGAAAGTCTAGACACAAAGACCTGTTTACAAGGCGGAACAACAGTTAAAGTCGGAACTCAGGGTGAAAACAGGACAGGAAGATTGCTGTTAGAGGCCGGGGCAAGAATGCACGCAAGTCTACTTCTGCGACCAGGAACTGGACGTGCATTATCGGAGATAGCAGGAAAAGCCGGATCAACAGATGGAATTATGGGCGGTTCTTTAAGAGAAGCTAAAGGAGTGATAACCGGACAATCACTTGGAGAAGGCGAAAGTGATAGCATCGGAGATGTATCAAAGGGTTGAGGTGTACCTAATGCAAGAGAAAGCGGTTGGACAGGTGTAGGGGGAAATGAATAGGGTACAGTTAAAAATTGAGACTCTAACTGGCGATTAGGGGGAGTCTCAAATTTAAAATTGCTAAGCTGCTGTATGCTCTAGTCAAAATTACCCGATAGCTGCGTAACAACAACAAGTTTTAAAAATTGATTTCCATAGAATTATACATTGTGGAGAAATCAATTTGAATTTCAATGCAGACTGGGCACGACCATCGAAGTCCACCGTGGTCTTTTTTGAGATTTGTGGAGATTTTGTCGTTATCACGCCCAGTAAGACCTGAACATTTCGCATGCATCATATTCTCACACAACTAGCAATTTACGAATTGCGGCGGTGCAAAATTACCAGCCTGCTTAAAAATGCAGAATTTTTTGGTGCACGACATATTGACTACAGGGGTTAAACGATTGCAAATTTGGTGCGAGAGCGCAAAGTAGACAACCAACGGCGAGAATAGCGTAAGTAAACGTTCAAAAGAAAATAAGTTTTGCACAGAAAATACTTGTAAAAGACAACAAGTAACAAGGTTTGCTTTATTTCGATTAACTAGAAAACGCACACACAGCCAATGCAATATAAAGCGCCAAATAGAGATAACAAAAATACTAATAAACATACTAACAACAACACAGCACTGGCGCTGCGATAGTTTTTAAAATAAATCACAATTTAGAATAAAATGCGGAATAAAAGGTAGTTTATTACCGCAAAGATAAATATTCAAGTTATAGAGCTTTATATGTAAAAAGCACGTGAATAACACTCAAGTAGAGATCTCTTTCTAATATCACACAAAAAATTTCACGGCACGCCCCATCCCACCTCCGTTATCGCTAATAATCGATATTCCTGAAAGCTCAATACGATAACATTTGTATAATTCACACAATTTTAAAGCTAGAGACACCACGTATAGAGACACTACGTATAGTGTTGGTGACCTCCCCAAAAGATTGTGACCTTGATATACTGATCATGCTCACTAGAACGCCCCCTAACGTTCTCGCCAAACGAATCGCGAAATCCTATATCTCCCACAGTTTTGTAGCTAGATTAGTGGTCACCCCCTTGAGATAAGGATACAAACGTTTACCGTCCAAGCCCACTCCCGTCCTCGCAAAGCACGAAAACGTATATCTTCCTACACTTTTAGAGTTAGAGTCAAAACATTTTAAGGGTATATGGCTGCTCACCTTTAAGCCTCCGCGAATCCCAAAAAGCTATATCTCCCAAAATTTTTGAGCTAGAGTCACCATATTTGGCAGACAGTGTTTGGTTGACCTCCTCTAAAGATCGACCCGGAAAATATTGGCCATGCCCACCCCCACCCCTACGAAATATAAGAATTTTATATTTTTTCAAAATAACAATAATACCTTCTGTGTACTGTGAACAAGTTTTACGTTACGTCCGACTGCAACGGTCTTACTTGTATATACTGATTTTAGTAAGACTTTTGCCTTAGTAAGCCACTCGTATCCAAGAAATAGAACCCAAAAGGTTTATTTTAGAAATGCATAGCCATTTTGGTCCACTTATTTTTACTCTCTTTATCAATGGCCTTCCCTTAATACTTTCATACTCTCATGTGCTAATGTATGCCGATGATTTAAAGTTCTGTCTTGCATATAAGAATATTGTTGCTAGGAATCTCTTACAATCTAATATATCTTAATTGGTCTAAGTGTAAAATAATGATTTTACATTGAAGCACTCCTCAAATGTTTCCGTATACGCTGGGTCACATACCGCAGGGATAAATAACACCAGTAACGTTATTATCGACATAGGTGTTATTTTCGACCATCAACTTTAATTTGACCCTCACGTTACGACCATAGTCAACAATGGTATGATAGTTCTTGGTTTTATCAAAATATAGTTACTCTGTCGGTTACGTCCGACTGCAACGCTCCAACTTGTTTTTTGTTGTTTTAAATTTGTAATGCTAAGAAGGGTTACAAACAAATAAAAGTAAGGAATAACTAGTGTGTGTTAATCTGTGCATTTTTCTGGCGGAGGGTTCCGGCGAGTGTTCCGAGCGACCTGCACTTCCGGTGCCCCTCCCTGGGCTCTTCGGCCACCAGAAAATGCCCCACAGGGCGCTCCGAGCGTTCTCAGCATCACTGTTGGTCCCTGCTGATACTCCATACTCCTCTCTTTCTGTGCCGGGGTGGCCGGTGTGGGCGAATGCTCCGAGCATCGCGACGCTCTCGGCGCTCCTCCCTGCGCCCCTCCGCCTCGGAAATATACAAATATTTTTGTAAGTGACCCTGGACGTGAGTCAGCTACACCCCAGGCGGAGAAACTTCGTTACAATATATACTTGCTTCAGACTAAGTGTTAAGATTTTTGTACTACGCCCATGTCAACATGTCGGTACACCTCAAATCGCAAATCGATAAAAAATGAAAATTTCCCACAATATTGAAAGATTGAAGATTAGGTGACCTCCTCTTAAGATCGAGCCGGAAAATGTTGGCCGCGCTCACCATACGCCCATACGAAATCGAAAAATTTAATATTTTTTCAAAGTAGCAAAAATTTTTCTGTGTACTGTAAACAAGCATTACGCAATCGGTTACGTTCGACTGTAACGTTCTTACTTGTTGTATGTTATACATATATACTTACATTTCCGTGTTCAAGTTAGATTATGTTGTGGACTATTCGAAATTTTTCTTGGCGATTATGTAGAATGAAGTTAGGTTAGAAATTTTCCAAGAGTTAACTTTCCATAGTATGGGCCAAGCCGCAGGCGCTGAGGAAACTGCCCAGCTTTCGACGTTTGCTTGTATGTGTCTGTGTGTATATGTGATTTCGTGTATACAAGAGTGCATACAATGGAGCTATGTATATGTTTTTTTTTATTTTTTTTTTTTATTTATTTATTTT